>WYDI02041185.1:0-39691 GCA_009867235.2 Psittacus erithacus
AGAGCCTTGGGTGACATGGTTTAGTGTGAGGTGTCCCTGCCCATGGCAGGGGGGTTGGAACTAGATGATCTTAAAGTTCTTTCCAACCTTAACTATTATATGATTCTATGATTCAGCAGGGTGATTTATTTGAAGGTGCAGTATATACTCAATAAAATATACCAAGCTTCAACAAGTTAAATTCATGTAAGGGTGAAAAGCATCATCCAAAAAGAATGCAGCTCTGGATTTTCTTTCCCATCATGGTAGTATTTATACCATATAATGATTTTTTAATCAAACCAGCAAAACATTGTTGCAACCTATAATTGGCTTCCCAAGTGCACATGAAGAGATGCCTCTCGCAGAGTGAGACTCTAATATATAAATTCTGGATAATCTCTTAGGGAATGCAGTATCAATTGCTATTACAATGGCTAAGCTGTAGATAAAACTTGCAGGGTAAAACTTGCAGAAGTTCTGCAAGTATAGAACTGTGTGATGTGCTGACTGAACTTTAAAGGTATAAAGCATACTGTAATGATGAAAACCCTCTGAACTGAGAATACACTTTATTTTCTACAGAGGAACTCATTCATGTACGGGTTTTTTGTACTGTAAGACTAATATGGCTGTCCTTAGCAAAACTTTCTGATTTATAGTACTGCAGGAACTCAAGGAATTAAGACAAGGCCTTGCTCTGCACTACAGAAAACTATCCAACTGCTTTTTTGCTTTTGTTGATGATGCTGTTGTCCTTTCCTTGGAAGTGCTGAAGATAAGGTATCTGAGGGATGTTTTTTAAATATCTTACAGTTTTTTAGTCCTTCTTGAGCCTGTATTCATCTTAAGATTCAACAGAAGACAACAGAAAGAAAATGTGCTGGTCCTAAAGCGAATCAATGATTGGAGTGATCCTGCAAAGAGAATAGCTAACTATAAAGCAAAAAGTCCTTCATAGTTCTATTTAAACTCCAGCTTCTTTGACCTGATTCTACAAGAAATCCAAAAAGAGCTAAAAATTGCTCATTTTCTTTACTGCAATACATAATAAGCAGTGTTTCTATTATACTACAGCTATCCAGAGCAGACACAGAAATCCCTCCACTAATATCTCACCTCTCCTCTGCCCCCTCAGAACATCACAACGCTTCATACAACTGTTTTGCATATAACAGAGGTTAATAATGAGAAAGAGAGTATTATAAACCTTTGTTGTGCCCCAAAATACTGAAAAATTTGTGCACGAGGCAATTTAGTGCATGGATACAGGATAGTAATTATATACCATCCATACAAATTTTTGTTGCATGCTTGATGCTAAGTGGGACTTTCAAATTAATCCCTGGAATAGCAGCGACTGTTAGTTTATGTAGATGTAAGTTTCTAGTACCAACCAGCAGAAAAGATGTCCTTTCCCACAATCTACAGCAGGGGCTTTTAGCATAGGGAAGCTAAGTGTATCTGATCCTGTTGAATTCGATCCTTGTCTTGTTAGCCTTACTGCTCTTTCACAACCCGGTATAGGACACCATTTAATAGCAGGATTATTTTCAACAAAGGCCTGGGATCAAGAAAGGAAAAAAGAAAAATATTTTACTACATAAGATCAGATTTCATCATTGATACGAACCAATCTGTATTCATAATCTTCCTTTGAAGGAACAAAGCCAAGAAGCCTAAGGACAATACGACAATCTTATAGCTACTTTGATAAGCTTTTAAAAATAATTATACAAAGGGAATAATTTAATCTCCACTTTAAAAATGTTCTGTTTGTTTGCAATAACAACAGTACTCCCAACTTGTGTTAAGATGCAAATGACTTACATCCCAAACAAAATATTCCATGTGTGCAAGTCAACTCCTTTGTGATATGGCTTACTGAAAACTTCTACTACATATGCACTACGAATATACTCATTAACAAAACTGACTCTTGCAGTTGAAAAGAATTAAAATCTTACTGATTAGGACAAAAATCCCACAATATATCCCATCTGCAAGAAACTTGAAATCAAAACTGGACTAATTCAGGTATTTACTTCCAATCTGTTTTGGTTAGGATAGTAGGTGTTCTTTTGTAGAACTTACATCTAATAAATGAGGAGAAAAAGGAATTTTCACTACTTTGCTTCAAACCTATGCTGATCAGCAGCCATGAAGATGCAAAAGATTCATCGGATCTGGTGATTTAATTTGCATCTTACTGACACAAAAAGTCTGCTACTATGTATTAAAGAGACCTGTCACACAGAAAATAATGTATCGTACATGAAAAAATATTTCTCTACTTTCTTATGCGTTGCCACCACTGTAAAGAAGCACATTATCTGAGACTAGTTCATTACTACACTAGTATAAAAGAAAAAAGGAGAATTAAAAGATTGCTTTTAAAAACAAGTTGCAATGATAGAAACAAACACGCTAAAAATCAAACTGGAAAATCAAATCAAGGTTTTCCTACTTCCCTTCCTATGTATAGCTATTATATCAAGTGCTGGATGGAAAAAGATTACTTCGCTTGTACTAATAAATTTAAAAAATGTAAACAGGTGCTATTTCAGCACGTAAACGGTCTCTTGGTAATACAAACAATCCAAAAGCTCTCAAAAATTTCAGACTGCCAACACAAACATAGCTGGTTGATGAAAAGCTTCATATGACCTCTTACGAACATTAGTTTGATCAAACCATTTTATTAATACTGCATTAGAATACACATTATGAAAGTACTGCATTTGTGCTTAAGGTATAAATTTCTTTTTTCTCAGTGGTATAACAAATATTGATATTATGGCATATAAATCAGCCCATAATTTAGCATACATATTAATTTATAAATTTCTACTTGTAAAGTTACAGATACATTCCAGCATTTAGCACAGAAGCTTGAAGTTGTTCTTTATAAAATGAAATAGAGTTCAGGAGTACAAGAACAGTTTGATAATTTACCTTAATGTCAAATTGAAGGTATCTTCTGTCCATCTCCTTGGAAACCACACTTTCTATGATGTCTACAGGCACAAGCTGGAAACAATCATATGCTGGGCAAAAAATGTTGTGAGCTTCACCTTCCTGAATTTTCAGATTCAGAAATCTGCCAGAATTTTGTCAGTCAGTATTTGTGAATAAAAAGTGAAAATTAAAAGATGATAAATACTTTATGCCAGATTCATGGATATTCACATTAATCATTTTTTAAACAAAGAATAGGAATTGTCCCTTTCTGCTGAAAAGAGCTACAGATTTGATGAACAGCGTAATTAAAAAGAAAAAAGAACACTGTCATGGTCCAAAAGTGAGCACCATCAGCTACGCTTAGCCCTACGTGTTTGTGGCTTCCATCCTTGCCATTTAACAGAGACAGCTCTGCAACATTTAATTAAACTGAGCATTACTTCTAACTTAAATTAGAAACGGAATATGTAAATGTAATTAATCTAGGAAATAATTAATTTGATATGCAATTAATTTTTACAACTGTGCTAGTCAAAATAGGTCTGCTCTTGGAAATAAATTTCTAAATGGAGACCTTTACAGTCCCTAAGCACTAGAATGCAAGACAGAATGAGCTCAGATATCTGCAGGAAGCTGGACTTCAACTAACAGCGCACAAGGCTGCTTAGTTTAAAAGCTGTAACTTACCACTGACATCAACGACTGTACTCATCTAACTTTAATCACCTACCTATAGGCCAGACAGACAGCTATTCTAAGTTAGCCACCTGGAATCCTTAAACAGTGAAGGTAGAGACCAATTCATCCCATCTTAGATTTATGTCTTAGAATGTGATAACTCAGCCCTGGCTATGCTCTGAGTAAGTCAGAAATGACTGCCGCTTTGGGCTCAGAAAGATGAATCCCAACCTAGATGTGACACTGCAAACGCTTGTCATTGAACTGTAGCTCTGAGTGCATGCAGATATCACAGTATGCATAGTCCAGCACCCAAATTAGAATCACCGTGTCAGGCCAGTGTTCTCTTGGTAACTTCTACATTGCTGCATAACAATTTGCAAGACAGAAGCATGACTATTACTTTTCTTGCCACTTGAAAAGAATTGCCTTCTAAAAGCTCGTATGGAAGAGAAAGAGCTCTTCCTTAATATAGGAGGAATGGGCTCATATAAATTTGGCTAGCTGTGCTGATATGACACTGTAGCAAGACAATATAGTGGTACAGTCGACAGACACTTTCAGTGACAACTTCAGTATCTGATAGGGTAAACCAGCACCTCTTTGAAAGCCAAGCAGTACTTCAACATTAGCTGTTTATTGTCTCTGACTTTTCCTCTTCAAAATAGCAAGTATGAAAGTTTGTCTCTGACTTTTCCTCTTCAAAATAGCGAGTATGAAAGTTTCTCAAAAGATAGAAAAGTACGTATACTCACGCCTCCCAGCATGCTCTGCAGAAGTCATGTCCACAGGGCATATCCACTGGGTCTTCAAACACAGATATATTACACATACAAATGTCACACTGTAGGTGAAAAAAATACTTCTGATTAAGAAATACCTTAAAGATTTTCATACTGCTAGCCAGACATGTTACCTTGGAAAATACCAGCGAAAATTTAAAGAAGTGCTCAGTAGGGGAAAAAATCTAACTGTAAGTAGAAAAAAAGTTACTTAAGCTACAAAACTGGGAAAGATGAGGTATCTTGGTTTCTATACCTCCCTTATCAAAGAGCACATTTTGGGGTGCTTCCCATCATGTGCTCCAGGTCAGTAAGTGCCTCACATAGCACAGAACTGGACTCTTGGAGATAGAGTTCTAGGAACAAAAGTGACCTGGATTTTTCATCAGCTTCTCAGGCAGCCAGAAATTGAGTTTAGAGATTACAGAGGCTACAGTGAATGCTTAGCATCTCACACAATCAGGTCTAAATCAAGGTGAAGCAATCTGGTTGTGCAACAGCAGCAAATTTTTTAAGTAATAATCTACAAAATACTATTCTTTTTTAAAATACTTTTGAAACTTTCAATCAAAATAAAGAATAAGTTACAAATATTCCAACAGAAGACACTACTGCTGAATTTTATACAACTAGTTACTATAGAATATTGAATATTTCATTGAATATTGAGATTCTTACTCTGAAAACATTTAAGGCACAGGGATCAAACTACTCATTGCTTGTGGTTAGGTGTGAAAATAAATATTCGTATTCTTAAAGTAGCACAAACAGATTTTTCTTTCCATTAGAACACAGATTCCATGTAAATGTACTTCAGCTTTCAATACATTAGATATTGAACAGGCATAAGACTTTCAAAAAATTAGCCTATGGTACGCCACTGTTTAAAAACACTTGTGTTAAAGCCAAAACAAAATCAAAGAAAAAAAGCTGGACTTTAAACTGCGAAACTCGATGAACTCATTTATTGGTGGTTCAGTCATTTCAGCTTATTGTCTTGCCAAAATTGAATATTCTAGAAGCTGACAATGCATGATGTTATTATTAAATTGATATGAGTTTGCAATTTTGTTTAAAATGTAACTTTTAAATAAGGAATTTCATGAAGCTCTGAGTTCAAAATAGCAAGTACAGAACATTTATTGGAACAGTTTTAATTATAAGATAGGCTGTAAATGCAAAATCTGAAAAGGAGTTTTACAGTTGGTGGTTGTATTTTATCTATTCCTTTTATTTTTCATTTTTCTGAAGAGAGGCTTCAGAAAAAGATGTATTATTTTATAAATAATATTTTGAAAATATTATTTTTATAGTTCTTTATAAGATTTTTAAACTAATAGCAATCCTAAATGTGTAACTCTGTATCCTGATTTGGACATGCCAGATCTAGAATGTTCATCATTATCCAAACCTGCATTCCTGGCTCATGGACCACCAATGAAAACCAAAATATACAACGTAGAACTGAAGACACGTAATCTTTCATTATATATTTTAATTAAGAAATATTCCTGGACAATACTTAACTGCTAATGTAAATAAATATATGATATATAGCTTCTTTTCCAGCATTTTATAATTAAAGAAATTAAAGATTTCATGCTGGAATGCAAAATCTTAATTTTAATGTGAGATCTAGGGATGATACATTTGTATGACTGTGTATAATATTCTAGAAAAATGCTTAGGTCATGGAGCAAAAGTTTTATAATGCCGCAGCTGCAGATTATTAAAAAGGAGAACTGTGTCTTCCAAAAGAACCACACTGATTTTAATGAAAGGCGCTTTCATATTTCAAATTTGCAATAGCCTTGTAAACCGCTTGAAGCAGCCCACACATAGTAAAAGTAATTATAAGCCTTCAGTACACTGGTGGGCTGACATTTCAAAATGCAGACAAAGAGAATTTTGTTTTCTAAAGAAAAAAATTTCAAAAGGCAGGGTTCACAGCACTGAGTACATTTAGGGAAAGGGATACAATGAGAGTGAACAATACTTGGTAAGTATGAGATGAGAAGAGAAGCTCAAAGGAGCCAAATGCACTTGATGTGACTGTGGCTGGCTAAAATCTTACTTTGCAAGTGACAGCCACTGTGAAAACAGAGTGCCTTTTAGTAGCCAGATGCTCAACTGTGTTATTATACAGAATGCGTAAGGTATCGATTTCTCTGTTTACCACTTCTGGAAAGAGAAGCACACCTTACAGCTTTACAAATGTATTTTCAGAATGAGATGACAACGCAGCCCTCCTGTCCACACAGGTGTGCTATGATTAGAAATAAGCTCTTCTGTCCTGCTAGTTTCAGATCTATTTATAATCTTACCACAGCTGTCTCAATGTCTCCTGGTGAGGGGGTGATTTCATCAGGGGAAGTTACAGAAGAGCGAGTAGTGCGTGGAGTTCGTGGAGAAGGGAGCGTATCCCAGGCATTATAGCCACTTGGAGGGGGAGTTGGCATCTGAACCCCTGAACGCTGGCAGCAGTTCTCTGGATTGGACATCCATGCTTCAAGTAACTTCTCCCTGTCCCAGTCTTCAATAAAGATATGGATACAGGACATTATGCACCTGGCAGTGTTTGCAATGTATTTTTTAACTACACTCTCCAAGGATATATAAACATTAAGCTAAAAAATGTAGAAAAAAAAAACTGTGATAAAGTATAAGTGAATGGAACTTTAGGCATTAAATCTTACAGAACACATTCCAAGATAATACATAATGCAATGTATTTATGTAACTAAATGCATTGCAAGCATCTCCTTTCCCTGCAATATCAGTCTTAAATAAAATTATTTTTATAATTTATTTACAGCAATTGTAGTAGCTGGGAGACTCAATCAGAAACCAGAACTGCAGTGACCTGCAAACACAGATCAAAGTAGAACAGCCCTTGCACCACAGAATTTTCAATATTTTCTCTTTCTACAGAAGAAGTAATTGTTCAATACGGATTTACTTGTGTTTCGTTAAGAAGATGAAGCAAAGTGCTATAAACAAAGGAAGAAGACCAAGATATAACTGGATTACAAAAAGATTTGCGACCTAATGAGTTGCAAGTGTTTATAGCACGAGTGATGTATTTTGGGGGAGAACCCTCCACCCAATATTTCATATATGCTTACATTCTTACTCCATTTTAATTCTGTAACTGTTAGTGAATGATTTTTTTAATTAATAATTAACATTGCCTACTTATATACAAAAAAGAACTACTAAGACAAATTTTATTATGCAGATCTTAGAATAAATTTTTTCTTAATTATTGTTTGAAATGTTTTCTGTTTCTGATTCTTAATAGTAATACTAAAGCTATCTTAAGAATAGTGATTTTTTTCTATTAAAAATACTTAAAAGTATTCATTTAAATGTAAATCTATCAAATTCCTACATGCATTTGAATCTAAGACTATCAACACTATGGTGAATTAGAATTCAGGTGAACAAGAATTTCAGAAGAAAAGAGAAATTTGCAAATTTGTTGCTACTGGAGTTTTTTAATGTTAGGTACTTCCATGGGAAACTTAACGTAATTAACCAAATGATCTATCTTACTTTTGTTGAATTTCAGATTTTGTAAGAAAAAGATATATTGTATTCCACTGCTGTATTAATGCTGGGGAAAAAAAAACCCCAAACATATTCTAATAAGTGAACTTAGTAAATATATTGTCTCTGCCAAATAATGGTTGCTATCACACTAAAATCTACTCCCTTCAAATATGAAAAAATGCCTTTGAGCTGGGGATGATTCAGTGATCAGGTGCTTACTTAAGCTAAAACATATCGTGGGTTAGTTTAATTTTATTTGTTTAAAGATGTAGACCCTTAACATATTTACACTTCAAAAATTGTAATTTTTATTAGCACTTGACTGCCATAACGACATTTTTTAACCTTGGCTCTAATTCTGCATACTTCTGTCTCCTAATTAAAAAAAACAAAAAAAGAGGAAAACTCAACCCTTGCAGCCTGTCTTAGTAAATTGTTATAGCTGTACTATGAAAGAAAGTAAAGGTTGTTGGATTAAACATTACACGTCTGTTAACTATTAAAACTAGTAAAGAAGAATGATCTTTCCAAGAATTTAAAACATGTTTTTCATACATTAAGTATTAAGATAAGATTTCACACTTATGAGTTTCATGATTTAATGCAAAAACATTACAATTTGACATTTGATGTTTCTCAACTGCCTAAGCCTTTGTAAATAGCTCAATTATTCCCTGTACTAGACTGAATCAATTCTATGTCTTCATTTCAAATAAAATAAATTCTCTTTGAATAACCTCCAGTGTATGACTACAGCTACAGGCAAAATAGTTGACTTTCTCATGACTTGCAAATTGTCTGTGCTTCTTTCTCCATACTGGCCAACTTCATTACGTTACCGCTACATCACTAGGGCAACATCAGTAGAATGACCTTTCCAACACAGACTGGTTTCTTCTCAGCTTTCAATCCCTGCATGCTAGATGCTGGCAGACATTTCTCCACAGTTTCCATCAACCTTGCTGCTTTTGGACTTAACCGCAAGACTGCTGCGAGTTTGAACAGCATTGCCATTATTTTCCTCTTCAAAGTATCTGCACAAGTTACACAATCTGCCTACCCACTTAGTCAAATGCTTAGTAATATTTAGCCTAATGAGAGTATTTTGAGACTCAAAACCAGCATTCAAATATTGCACACATTATAAATACATTATAAAAATAAACAAATAATCACTGTTAAAAAACATATATACAAAGACTGTGCCTTAAATATCATCAGACTGGCACAAGTTCACATTGACTTAATGTTAGAAGAAACACAAATACCAACTATTAAAAGCAATGCAAAAAGAGGTAAGTTTCAGGTACAATACATCCTTGTGATAGTCTGCCAAATGTTGTGGGTATAAAATAATGTTTTCCTACTTCACTTTTCCCTCTCCCTTTTATTTTAACAAGGAGAGCACAAAAATAATAGTGTATGAAAGCTTAACCCAGCAATACAGTGATGAGCATGCAAACCATTAGCTGCCTGAGTAGTTCCTTTGGCATACAGTAACAATGTAGATGCTTCAGTAAGCGTAAGTTTTGAATCACTGAATCAAAGCCTAAAAAGCTTCCACTGGGTTTCAGAGATACTTTTGTCGGGAGTGAACACATTGAATTCAGTATATCCTCATTCTGACAACCCCAGTTTAAATTACATGACAAGAGCACAGACTGATTACAATGAAATTAAACTACTCACAGACAAAAACATGGAAAAGTATACCCTGTGTTAAAAGAGTAACTACAAAAATCCTTCAAAGGACATACACCTGTATACTTTACGCCCCAAGACTATTTCCAACCATTTATTACAATGGTCATACTGCTTTTATAGCAACAAATAAATAAAAATTGATCCAGTTTTATACACAAATATATAGAGGCAGAAAACCAATTGTCTCACAAAAATAGGTACAATGAATTTGACTTTTTTTGACATATAAAACCATAGAAGATCTACTTCTGTCTCTTTCCAAAATATGAAAACTTTCTTCACACTGTTTAGGTTAAAGTGTCTTCCATTATAACTCCTAATTTGAATCATTTTCCTATGAGCTTCCCTGTCTGCTTCAGTGCTTTCTGACATACTGCAGCTGTACTTCTTTCTGAAGTACGGTGTGAAATAGGAAAGTTCTGTTTCTCTACACTGCTTAAGTTAAAATGCCTTCCATTATAACTCCTAGTTTGAATCACTTTCCTATCAGCTCCCCTGTCTGCCTTTATGTTTTTTTGACAGACTGCAGCTGTACTTCTTTCTGAAGTACTGTGCAAGCTGCTTCCTGGTATTTGATTAACTATTACTTGTTTCTTGAAAACAGAAAGTACACGTACAACTGCAATTTTGATTTTGCAGAAAACAATTTCTTTAGCTTTTAAGGTTTTGGATTACCATGTGCTCGAAGTAAAGCTTCTGCAGTAAAGAGCGGGGCTTGGAGCATGTCAGCAGATTCCACGATCAGCATATCCTTAAGCCTTCGCAGGTCCTGAAGTCTTAGTCCCTCATATGGCTTTGAGAAGAAGAAGACAGTTTATGTCTAGCAGTATTTCCCAGTTAGTCTCTAATGCCATATTAAAATGAAAACACTCAAAGCAATATTACTGATCATCATCCCAGCTGTGAGGTAATATGTGACAAAATTTATTCATTATGCAGACCAATGAGCATGCAAAGCTATACTGAAACACAGCCATTTTGCAGTATTTATAGTATGATCTTTGTACATTCAAAATCTAAAAGACAGTGTATCTCTGGAGTTCTCCATTATAGTTGGAGGCCATGTTCAAATGACAAACTACCCTAACGCTGACTCTCATTCTCTCTCCCAAAAAGCGTTAGATTTTCAAAGAATCCAGCTGAATTTTCAAGGAATTGGTATGAAAACGCATGACTAGATTTGAACTAAGGATTTCGGGAGAAAGCAAAAGAAAGGACATGTTAACATAACGTGCACATAGATTACCTGACTCTAAATTTATATATTAATTAATTAATTAATATAAATAGACCCAGTAACTTTGAATTGATCTGGAAGAGGACACATCAAGACATTAGACAGTAAGAAGGGATACTTTTGTGAACAGAATCAGGCAGGGGCCTTTTGAGGAAATATCTACCCTCACAGAAGCAGAGAATGATATGAAGAGGATAGATGAGACATGCACTTAGAGGTTCACAGAAACAGAAAATGGTCGAGGTTGGAAGGGACCTGCGGATGTCATTTTGTCCAACCTCTTGCTCAAGCAGGCTTCTTTAAAGCCAGCTGCCCAGGACCGTGCCCAGGACCGTGCCCAGATGGGTTTTGAGTATCTCCAAGCTAGGGGAGTCACTATACACAAAGATGTTAAAACTCTTCTTGAGAAGCAACGGCCAACTCTGATAACCCTACACAGAACAGATCATTCAGCTACCTTCCTAGTCTGGGGCTCCGTTCCTTTATTACAGCATTAGAAAAAGGTCCAATTAGAAAGACAAAAAGGTAGAAATTTTAGAATTCTGAATTGGCTCCAACCAAGGTATCAGAAATGCATACACATATTTTGCAGACTCCTTTCTAAAACTAAGAAAGGAAAAACATGACAGCAAGTAACATATTTATTAAGTGTTACACAGGTAAAATGCCCAAAAGGTAGAAAGAGAAAAACAAGTGGGAGAACATATACTGTCCATCTGTAATGAACACAGAAAGGGTATGTGAAAAAACTACTCTTACGTGCACTGATTTTATTTATATAAAGGATAGCTAACAAAAGATTTAAAGCATTTGACAGAAAACTGATATGTGCTCAGGACTAATTAGGAACCTGGCCACCAAATGTCAACTGGCTTCACCAATTTGGAAAAGAAAGTACACAGAGGAGCAGCAATAATAGATCACCACAGGTAAGAACACATCATTTACCATCTGTATTTTCCTTTAATGTAGAACATAGCCCAGGACTCTCCAGTGCTAGGTAATATGCACACATATGCATGCATATGTACATAGACATGGAGCAAAAGACTGGTTCTGTCCTTGGAAGTTTACAATCTAAGTAAAAGGCCACTGTGCACATAACCCTTTGAGGAGAACAAGCAGAAAGCAGAACAGACAGATACCCTGGGCTTCTATGCAATTTTGGATTTTTTGAGACACCTACTCTAGAAACTTAACATGCTTCCTACACTGTAGATATCATAACAAACTCTATTGAATGCATCTAAAAATTTAACTAACTCCCTCAAGGACCTCTTCCATTAGGTAGTCAGTAAAAATCCAGAAACTTCTCTATATTAGAAACTTTGTGATTGGCAGGAGTAATGGTGCTATGGCTTTGGTGTATTTGGTCTTTGTCCTTTTTGAGAAAGCACAAAAAGCAGAAGAGAAATGGACTGTGAGTGCCCTGACCTTCATCTCGATTGTCCAAGTTCAGGGAGTTTCTGTATGTCCTTCCATTGCTGATCATGCATGACTCAGTAAAGGACAATCTGAACGTTAATGGCTTGTACTGAAATAAATCTGGGCCACTTGATTCACAGCATGCTGGAATTTGGCTGACCTACTTAACTTCTTATAAAAGAGATCATTTATAAAAACGTGTCAGAGAGACAGGGACACAAACAGCTGGGTGCCTGCATGATTATAATTGTGCGAATATACTGCAAAAGTGGAAGCAAAGACTAAATTGTCTTGACTGAATCTGAACTGCATTTTGAATTGCAATTGTAAAACAAGTAGCTTTGTCAGCACAACAGTACTCAATTCTTGGAACACTACACATACCATAAAAATAAATGTCTTTTCTGTTAAACCTGCAACATATATGCATATTTTAGGCCCTAGTATTTTATTCTGAAAGGCAGATATGCTTAAAATCATACTTAACTGACTGGTTCTAGGTCAGACACTGGCAAGTATCTCCTATGAGCAGCAGATTAATCTCAGCTGGAGCATTCCACACAACCCAGCAGGGATTTCTGGATACTGCGGTTTTAAAGAATCCTAATTTTATCTTTTTAAGTAATGAGGAAATTACTTCTCAAGAATGTGTTTGAAACTTCAGACATTTGTTTCATAAAATAGTATGTGAGCCCACAGAAGAAGCTGAAAGAAAGGAAATTTTAAGCTGGCACTATCCAGCAGCTTAATCTGAAGATTAAGACTTAAATCCAGAACGAAGGCTTTCTACAATGAGGACACTTAAAAATGTTAATGTGTAGAAGTCTTCTAGAGACTTATGAAGACACAGTCTTTAGTTATAAGGATGTATATAATTTGTGTAATACCATAGGTTTAACTGCCTCAAATGCTGATGACTTATCTCTGCACTGCCATACACTGTAAAGGATTTTGATTACAATTTATGATGCTCAGAGACTTCCTTTAATATTCATTTATGAAGGAGCTCTTTATTGGTATTTCCTCTGAAAAAGGCATTGCTCAATATTAGCATCATTTAACTATATAATGATTTTGGAATCTACTATTTGAGTTACCAATTTAATGCACTGCTGAGCTTCTCATTATGGATTTCAGCACTTTGGTATTCCCAAGAACCCTTCATTTTAACTATTTTCTTAAGTTTTTACTACTAATGTTCAGATATCATAAATTATGTAACTATTTTTCTCATGGAAATACTTATAATATGTAAGGTGATTAACAATTAATTTCAAACTATTATTACTTTTTTCACTTGTAAAGTACCATTAAAATAGGCAAGGGCAAAGTAACTCTTTGCTATAGTGATGACTATATAATTAAACAGTGCCACATATACCTCACGTAAATATCCTTCTTTATGGGTGAATGGAGTTCTATTGTTAATGGAGTCTTATATTAAAAAAATTATCTATACTCCACTTAACTCACTTAAGCAAAAGTGTCTGCATCATATGTACATATGTCTTAACTACCTGTAATCTCCTTCTCTCTTTTCACTTAATACACCATTCTCTATCTGTACAGACAAAGTACATTTTAAGCATTTTAGATAACTCTTTGTATTTATATTTACATTATATATATATATTTATATAATATCAATTCTGGAACTGCAGAAAACTGTTCCAACTACTATGCATTCAATAAATCATTCATTAGCAGTGTATTTCTACAGTATTCAGTGGCACATATGTAAAATGAAGGAAGACGTATACTTTGCTATTGCACAATGTATTTCACTGAATCTGACTGAGAGCCAAATCTGTCCTGGATGATCTGCACTGAAGTACTGCTCATTCCCAGGTGTTTCTTAAGTAAGTTTAAACCATGGCATGATGTGTTTGAAGTGAAGCCTGTCATCTTCCAGGGATACATCAACAAGAGAAATATGCTGCCATGGTAGAATAAACAGCAAATTAAACGACTGTGCAAATAAAACAACAAAAATCTATAAAAGCAGTTTAAAAATAGTTGCAGTCTTATTATTAAGTGTAATTTCAGTTAAAAAGATAAACATAAACACAGATTTTATATAATGATATTTCTGAGATTTTTCATCAACAAAGTAAGAGAATCAAGACAAAAAAGTCGTCCTAGGGATTCTCTGATTTGTTTTCTAGTCCTGAAATACTACCAATGTATCATAAATGGATCCTGTTGCTACAACTAACTTTGTGTTAAGAGAGTTACACTTTACGCTCCATTCTTAAATTACTTAGCATTTCCATTTTATACAGGGAAATACATATTATGTGTATGTTGGTACATCACTTTCCTTTCAAACTGCATTTCTGGAAACACACGCAACGGTCTTGTTTGTGTTTTGAAATTATTAGGGCCTGTTTGCTACCCATTTAACTGCAGTCTTTAATTTGATCAGTAAAAAAGTCTGAGGTGTACTAAACCCAAAATAAAGCAGAATTGCTGCTTTAAAAATACACTTCAGGAAGCACTGTAGTAAAATAAGATTTTAAAAGGCTGGGTAACTTTGTAACGGAAACAGATTTTATTCAGAAACCCTCTGGAAGGAGTAAACTGAAGTGCTGGAAGATGGACATCTCTTTGCTGTTGGGCTCTGAAGCTTGAAATATAAGCCTACTCAGCAACCTGTATTTCTTGACAGCTTGAGAGCCTCTGTAACCAAAGAAAGGTTTGTGAAAGTTATTTTTTTCACTGCTCACAAGTGTTTCAATTCTAAACATGAGCACTGGTGTAATTCCTTGGTAATTCAATGTGAAGAACAAAATGAATTGGTTCTCAACATCAGAAACAAATCTTTGTTATTACTCTACACACACTTAATTCAATGACATTGCACAAAGCACTCCAAAAATGTTTTGCTCTGTATGAAAAGGAAGATTATTTTCTGCTGTAAACATGGCAGGTCTGGAAGGTGATGTACTGGGTACTATCATTCTGGATACTATTGTGCAGATCATAAACATTATAAACATTGGAGTTAAGCCTCTTTGGCTTTTTTGCCTGGGAAATAATCCTACTCACTGTTTTCAAATGTTTTATCTTTTCCTCTAACTTTCATACAAGAGATGAAATGACTTTGAAAATATATCTCTTGGTGTTCTAAAGTTTTTTTAATTCTTTATGAGTTATTTTTTTTCATGTTTTGGAAGGATGTTAAAGGGCAATACCAAACAATTACAATCAAAATACCATGTTAAACAAGCATTTTGCAAACTCACTGCCCTCAGCATTAAGTATTTTTCAAAAATGAAATTGAGAAAAAAACTAGAGAACTCGAGTGGCATATTTTGGTGAAGAATATGCATTCTCAGAAAGGCTTCTGGATCACATCTCATGCCCCACTAAGATAACAGATGGAGGTTATCACCACCGCCAGTGCTAAGCGCAGCTTTTACTGCCATCCCAGACATTTGTTCACAGACCTGGAGGATAAGGACATGTAGTCATCTGCACTGCAGTTCAGTGCTAGCCTTTCAAAGGCTACTCTTTTTCAACAGTTTTGACCAATCTGAGAGCTAAGATTCAAAAATTAACTTCCCCTGGCTACATGTTCTTGGAATCTCTTGTGCCAGCACTTGTGCTGTTACAGTTACATGGGAAGGGAGCACATGAATAAAGAATTGTTCTATGTGAAGCCCCAAGACCACCAATCAGTGTATGAAATTCCAGGCTGACATTTTTTGGCTTGTGAATCTTTAGAGTATGTGGGAAAGCTGCCCTGGTATGTTGGATGGATCTAGGTCTGCAGGCATGCCTGTATTTCAGTTCTCACGCTCAACAACTTTGCTAAAAATGAGACAAATGAGGAACAGAACTGTATCTTTGAACGGCCTCAGTAAAGTGACCCCAAATTAACATAATCACCTTTTACTCGAATCCCTTGTCACCATCAAGTCTTTAAGCTGATACTGCTCTAAGTATCTACCTTAAACAGCCATGGGACATTATTTACTCTTGCAGAAAGCCTGTTCAAGTGGTTCTTGATTTGCCACACCAATATTTGTAAATTCACTATTCTCTGAGCTGTGCTGGTGTATATGCCAGCAAAACCATGATATAAATATAATGACAAAAATGATTCAGACTAAATAAAATAACTATATATCACCATCTTGAAAACTTTTTCTTGTTTTAAGCCAAATCATTACTATGATCCAGTCAACAACATAACCATTCAAACAGTTCTACTTGTACAACCACAAAGGAGTGGTAAACTCCAACTGTGGCAGGAAATTGAAGAAGACTTTACAAGTGGTTTTGCCAACAGAGAAAATATAATTATAAACTATACTCTTGCAACAATTTGGGTGTCTCAATATAGGAATATTCACAGAAACTAAAATAAGTTAATTACATTTGCTGTTTCAATGTACAATTCAAGTTTATTAAAACTCATCTCGAAAACTCTCATCTAGGAATAAACAATTTAATTAAGCTTGTTTATATTTTAATTTATTCAAGAAAATTAGTCAGAAAATTAACTGAACAGTACACAGACTTTCTTACTGCAAAAAAAGGTGACCATGTGTGGCATTTTTCAGGGAAACAGTAAATGTGATCTAAGCCTACTCATATCTAAATATGAATGAATTCTCTTTTAAGCTCCATTAGGTTGTAAGTGGGCTTAGTAAAAGGCAAGGCCACGCTACTTTTCAAAGGAGTAACCATACAGAAATCTATTGTCCTTTAATTTACACAGAATTATTTAGTAGTATTCACTGAATCATAGCATATATGTATATATTCTTGTTTAGAAAGTTAGTTGATTAAAATTTGATAACGGATGGGGGAGGGAACTTATGCTCAGAATCATTTTAATCAAATTATCCTTACCAAATCACAGTCTTTGTAAGGCATACCAGAATTCAAACAATTTGTGTCAGTGAATTGTCTCTCTCTTTCAAAAACTGACTTCAGAATAACACCACCTGTTATTACCTGTTTTTTATTCAAGTTCTGGAATGCAGCAGCTTCAGGCATCATGTTATAAAACAAGAAAATAAATGCACTGTTTTGAAATCCTCTACTACTCAGCTGTTTTTTGGTGACATTCAACCCCGTCTCAGTCTGGGAAGATCCACCAGAACATTTCCCCTATTCTACCCAACAGATTTTCTCCTGCTTTCATTTTTATCCAGAAAGGCATCTTAAGAAATAAAAATATGTAAAAAAATTCTTTATTTTATAGAAACTGTTTCCTGGCTTACTGCCCTCATTGTACTTTCTATAGCCTCACAGACTGCAACACTTTCAAGACAGTCCATCTAATTAAGTATATGAATAAAACTTGTCTTTAGTTTTGTCAATGTATCTGTTATTTTCTCTGAGCTTAACTTGAAAGCTGTAAGAGCTGTGTTAAAATCAAATGGTTTACAAATACACAGTACAATGTATTTCAGTACCAACTGAAATACTTCGCAGAATTTTGTTACAATGTTACTGTTAAAAAGTGTAAAATAGCCTGAATTTAAAGTATCCTCTGACCTCTTTTTTGTCTAAAGCAGCATATTCGGCTTCAATGCTTTCAGCTTCAGGATCACGTGAAAATACCATTCGCGATTCCAGGTTAAGAGCCAGCTCTTTGTGGTGCTGTTTCTCTGCACAGTCACATGGGGTATCTTTATTTTCATTTTCTGCAAACAAATCTCCACCGTGTTTTACTAGAAGCTGAAAAGTAAAACAGCAAAGCAAACAGTTATTAATTACTAACTTTAGTAATACCCTGAAGAAAAGACATGTCAGTTAAGAAGAGAACAAAAAAGCATATGAGCAAGGAAAACAGAAAGACGAGACAAATACAATAGCAATGGCCTTTGAGAAACAAAGATTCTCTATTGTTATTGAACAAATGACTACTTGATTTAATACATAATTACACCTATAGCCACAACAATTCCATGGAACCACAAAATCTCAGAAATATGTTACAAGGTTACCCTGTACAATTGTTTCTGTTAAGTTTTAAAGACTAAAATTCTGCTCGACTGATATGGGCAATGCTCCATAGAAAATGAGGGTCCTGAGGACCTCAAGTACCTGGCAAGATGGAGCTAGAGACATCTTTAAATATTCTTTATATATGGGTATAACTTGACCATTTTTCCTAACATAGCCACAATAAAGAAGGCTCTGAATATTTTTTGAACAGTGTGCCAAGTGCAAAACAACTCAGCGTAAATAATTTTAAATCATCACACAGTAGATCTGTCAATGCGTTTGTAAAGTCGGTGGCTGGATAAAGTGCAAAAGCAATCTCAAATAACATAAGCCAGAAAAGTAAAATGAACTTTTGGAATCCAGATTCTTTGCAGATGTATCACAAATGCTTTATGAAGGACACAAAAGAAAGCCTGTTTCAAATTGAAGCCTCAGCACAAGAGGTTCTGTAAGATCCAGTAAACCAAATACTCATATAAATACACCATGGTACTTGTTCATGAGTCCTAATGGAACTCATGTATGAAATTTCTGAACTATTTGTTATAATAAAGAATCATAGAACAGTTTAGGTTGGAAGTGACCTTAAAGATCATGTAATTCTAAACCCTCCTGCCATGGCAGGGACACCTTCCACTAGACCAGGTTGCTTAAAGCTCCATCCAACCTGGCTTTGAACACTGCCAGGGATGGGGCAGCCACAGCTTCTTTGGACAACCTTTGCCAGTATCTCACCACCCTCACAGTAAAGAACTTCTTCCTAATATCTAATCTAAATCTCCCCTCTTTCAGTCTAAAGCCACAACCCCTTGTCTCTATCACTACAGTCCTTCACAGAAAGTCCCTCTCCAGCTTTCTGGTATGCCCCCTTTAGGTACTGGAAGGAGGCTTTAAGGTCTCCCCAGAGATTTCTCTTCTCCAGGCTGAACAGCCCCAACTCTCTCAGTCTGTCTTCATTGAGAGGTCTCCCACACTCTGATCATCTTTGTGGCATGGACTTGCTCCAACAGGTTCATGTCTGTCTTATGTTGGGGTCCCCAAAATTGAACACAGTACTTATTGCTTAAATCTGTCATTGTCAAGATTAGAAGGTGGCAAAAGTAACATCAATATTAAAATAGCCCCAGAAAACATCGTGAGAGTACAGGGAGAGTGTCAGCTTTTACTGCAGAGAGAGGACACTGAAGTCCCGCAGGCGCTGGGACCTGACTGTTTAAGATATACAAAAGTTATCTAGAAAAGCAGGTGAATGATGAGGTAACAAACTTTGTTGATGATACTAAGTTAATGAATGAAATGTAGTCTCAATAAACATGAAGTTATACACATATGAAAAGTAATCTTTACTATAAATGCTGAACTTTGAATTGTTACCACTCAAAATACAAATCTTGATGATATAATTGCCAGACTTATGAAAATGCTAGCTGTTTTTGAAAATGTTAGAGGTCAGTTCTTGTGTTCTTTAAATTAAATTACTGGCACAATAAAATACTAGTCCTCATTACTAGCTATAGTTTAAAAATAAATTTGACAGGAGATCTTCAAAGTCATTATGATTCCCAATTACTCATTACTAGCTACTACTTTCACAAACATTAAGGTGATTTTTAATTTGTGAGAAAGATAATTATAAGTATGTTAGCACAGATGCATGGTACCTTCTAAGAAAGCTGAGCACTGTAAGTTAAAGACATCAAACCTGTTCTTGATGCATGGACAGCATTTCCTAGTCTCAGCTACAGAGCGGAATAAAAAGAGTTCTACTGTTCTCTCAGGCAGTTATTTCACTTCTCTTTACATATATAGATATGCCTATGCTTACTTTTAAAGCTTCTTCTTCAGTGTTACAGTCTTGAAATTATTTTCATTTTTATAGGCCTACATGAGTCTTCATGCTGAGGAATTTCTGTCATGAAGTTAATGTATGTATAATCCATTTTTGCATTGTTCTCTATAGACAGTGTATGTTTTGGGCTGTTTATCTTTGTAATTTTTCCAATTAATGAAAAGTAGAATTAAAAAGTTAATCCAATATACTGTATCAGATTTTTTTTCCCAAAACAGCTTTGCAGAACACTCTGCAAGTCATTTACTAATAATAGCAGTATAAAGACTTGTGATTATGTATGAACTTTTACCTCAACACAGGTTTTCATCCCTGAGGCAGCAGCATAGTGCAAAGGTGTATTTTTTTTGTTATCAACAGCATCAATGGCTGCTCGTTCATATTGTCCTTCATCCAGCTTTGCTCCCTTCCACTTCAGGATCATTTGCAGACAATCTGCTCTTCTGCAGTCGTCTTCTGAGGGTCGTGTCAGGCGAGGATGAAGAGCTCCTTCTGAGATCATGATCTGAGGTCCCATACACAGTAAGTGCATAGATGTCTCATTGTGCACATTCCGTTTATTTGGGTTACCATCTCTAACAAAAAGGAAAGTTCTGCAAGTGGTGGGAAAATAGAAGAAAAAAATTAGCACACAATTCCATTCATTTCCTTGAAGAGGGAAGGGTCTATGACAGCTCTCTTCTTCTTGCCAAGAGTTTGATATTAGTGCTAAGCATTCTTAATAGATAATTACTACTGGACAGCTCTTCTCCATTTCTCTTAACAGTCAAGAGCGCAGATCTAGATGAATTACTGAAATATCATTAAGAACCATATATAATTGTCAGTCGGTGGCATAAATTTTAGTTGGCAAAGTTTATTCTACAGTTCTGTGTTGTACTGCAATAAATGTTATTAAGCCACAAGACTGATGAAACAGATACTTTTTTTTCTGCTCTATGACCTGAATAGCAGTGCATTCGATAGTTTAGAAAATAGATAAAGCCAGAGCAATTTCTAAAAATTCATTCTCCTTTCTCGTATCTTCAGTCAGATGTCAATGCAGAACTCATTACTTCTAGAAAATATATGAAATACTTTTCCTGTTAGCACTGCATGCATTAAGCAAAGACGTCCTTTGCTTTCTCACTCTAGAATATATGGAAATACAAAGTAATGCAAACCTTCACATATGCAGATGACAGAGACTAGCAAAAATTTATGTCTTTTCTTAAATGCTTCAGAGGTAGTTCAAAGTTGACAATAAACTATGCCAGCAAGAAGAATCAGCTTAGGAATGAAAGGCAAACAACAGACTGATTCCTGGAATTATAACACTGATTCCTGACAGCTCCTGAGACAGTGCAGCTCTCTGCTGCTTCTTGCCAACAAAGAATTATAGAAGTCACCATCCAGTTCTGAAATGGAAGAACTGAGACGTATCACACAAATCATGTAAATCCAAACTGGCTTTAGCCTTCTGAGGTATACTAAAAGAATTTTTTTCTTAAGGGGAGTGAATAGTAGGAAATGGCAGAGAACACCATTTCTTTGTGGGACTGGAGTCAGAGACAGCAACAGTGAAAAAATGTCAGACAACAGTAGGAAGAACAGCTCCCAGAAAGGTAATAACAGGCTAAATCAGAAGCGTGGCACATACTTTCAAGAAGTCACTGCAGAAATACTTGCACTGTTCCCGTAAGACTCCTGACACATAAACCCTGCAGAAGTCACTGTTCATCTCCTCTCCAGGCTGTTCCCCTCCTCTCCAGGCTGTTCCCTGACTCCAAACAGTTTAAGGTATGAAAGAAACAGTTATTCTGGAATCCTCATTAAGTCAATACAGGAGACCAGCTTCCACCCTCCCTGTTCTCACCCCTAAGACTAAGTTAAAACAGTTTCAATCACTTCCAGTTTAAAACAGGCAGCTCAGCCACCTGAAGGCAGGCACTATCCAAGTATAAAATCAGACCATATTGCTCTTGGTGAACAGCACAGCGCAGAAGAACTTGGTAACCAAACCGGCAAAAGAAAATGTTACTTACCTCAGTTATTGCCCCATGCTACGGTTACAAGTCTAAATGCCACCTCCCTTCGTCCCTGACTACAACTCACCAGGTGCTACATGGTATGCTTCTCTCTCTCTCAGAGATCTCACATGCTTTGTCCTGGACAAAGAATAATCCTGAAACTAGTTTATTAATAAAGGAAGAGGCCACGCAGTGTAGGGGTGGAACTTCTCTTTCGGAAATTATTGAAAAGAGACTGGACAAGTATTTCAGTAGGAAAATTTAGGCACAGCTGATCTGATCCTGTGATGGATGGAAGGATGTCTTGATGATAGCCGTTTGGCTAGCTGCGTTTCTGTCCTTCCTTCCCTCTGAAAATCTGAACACTTTGAGTTTAAAATGAAACTTATTACTAAAACACTGTTCTTTCAAATAAGTGACAACAAAGTATTCAGAGGAAGAGATAAAACCAAACCAGCCTCCTCTGTGCTGCCCTATTTTGGCAGCCAAAATGTTCCTTAGAGAAATCTCTTTCTCTTTCATTTCCATGATAGCTGACATGATAGATGCATTTGTTAGGAAATATGAATATGCCCAACTTCAGACTTAAGATGTTGCCAAAAAAGTGACAGCACATTTTGTTTGCTTGGGTTTTTAATGTTTTCAGAGGAAAGGGATTTAGCAACACAGGCAAAATGGTTCACAGCCAATTACATTAAATGGTAAGACTAACCAGTATCAAACACTATCCAATATGAATTTGCTTGTAATTAGCTTTACATAGTATGAAACTAGAAATAAAAAGAAAGGAGGGGAAATAAAGCAAAAAAGGAGAGAGATAAAAGGAGGGGAAGAGGCTGGGAGGGAGGCAGGAAAGCAGGCAGACAGACAGGAAGGAAAGAACGCATTGGGAGCTGGGAGATTAATTCTATAGAGGCACTTAGATACGAGAATGCTAGATGCCTTAGATACGAGGGTTTGCAGGTACCCACTGAAAAACCTGGATATAGAAAACACAAGGCTAAATCTAAGTCATTTTGGTCTCTGTGAGATGTAACTTTGGAGACTGACTAAAATCTGAGTTTCTCTATTTTTACAATAAAATCTGATTTATGGTACACCAGTATCTTTTCTTCTGTTTACTCCCTTTCACAACCTGATTCAATTTAATTTGTTATGTTTTTACTTGAAGCAAATATCTCCCCTAACTTAGCTGTCAATGCAATTGCAAACTATAATATGAACAGAAAAATGTAAAATTGTTAATTTTTCAATTCAGAGTCCCCAAGTAAAGAATAAATAAAGGTTTTTTAAATTTTGTTTTATTATTCCTTCCTTCCCCTACCCACAGCATTTACTGTCCATGTGTCTCCTAATGTTTCATCCCAAAATTCTTGCATCTTCCTTAAGAAAAAAAAACCAACAGCAGAGATCACAGCACTGGGAAAGCCAGCAGCTAAAGATTGTGAAAGACTTCATGCGTGGCTCCTTTTTCAGTAGTTTTTAAAGCTAGGTAACACTGATGACCAAGCCGGAAGGCCTAGTTTTACCTTACATTTGTAAAGGTAGCAGACATCTGCTACTTTTAAATTCACTGTGGAATGAGAACAGCAAGTGAAGGGGCCAGATCTC
Source organism: Psittacus erithacus (assembly GCA_009867235.2). Taxonomy (NCBI): domain Eukaryota; kingdom Metazoa; phylum Chordata; class Aves; order Psittaciformes; family Psittacidae; genus Psittacus; species Psittacus erithacus. The sequence goes on from WYDI02041185.1 coordinate 23,752, forward strand.
TTCAGCAGTCACTACAGAAGACCGTGGTATGGTAGCGTAAGTGCCAGCTTTTCGAATGCAGCAGCATTCAGCAGGAATCCCTGAGGACACACAGCTGAGGAAGTATTGAGATTAAAGGCTTCCACTGGCACAAAGGCATAAATAGCACCAAGCTCGCTGTACAAAGCTAACAGAAACAATTCAGTATTGCAAACAGGGTGGACTTTTGCCTGTCACATCAAGTGCCTGAACTTGATTTTAAAGTTTGTACTTAAGACTGTGTAACACGCTGGATGGTTGCGCTAATTAGACCTGCATATCTGGAATGTCAGGAGAGTCCTTTGGGTATTTGTTTACCACATCTTTTCCTTACAGTTCAAGTTGCTTTATATTCGACATACTGATTCCTGCTTCCTCTCTAATTCAAAGTAAAATGTTGCTTTAAAATTCAGTGAAGAACTGTCTGTGGTTTCCGTATGACACTGAACCAGGGCTTGAGCTTTTTTAATTTCAAGATGACTTTCACTGTCTCCTCCAAAACCAGATGAAGCTTCTCTAGTATCTTCAACTATCTAATCATCACCTTCTAGACTTAGTAATATGACAATGTACATTACTGCTTTCAATATTTAGCTCTTCATCATCAGTGGAATTCCATGCTGTGGTATTTTAAAGCATGTGATTCACTCCTGAATCAGGTTACAGTGCGTCTGATTTCAGAGTAGCACAATGTTTTTTTTCATGACCTGTAAAAGCCATAAATCAAATACTTTGTATAACAGAGCAGTATTTTACTCACAAACAAAAATATAAATAATCCTGGCTAACATAATAGCAAGGTTAACTGAATTATATCAGTTAAAGAGACCATCTTGTCTATATTCAACTCCTTAACTTCATTTTTTTAAAAGCCCTAATATATTTTTCCCAACAACTCAGTTGAAATTCTCTTTAATAATCCCAAGCTACAGGGGTTTCATCCCTGTTTGACTGACTGTATGTTGTACCCTATTAGTTTTCCATTACTAAGATTTATGTAGGTTTACAGAAGAACCTTTGCAGAAGACAGAAATGCTGAATGGATACAAATGCTCTCCCATAGCTCAAGGCAGATACTTAATCTTATCTGTTACAGCTCAGTGATGAGATGGTCTGCCCTGGGCTGAAACCCTGTGCATGAAAGTAGAATTTGAAAGCAGTCTGAACTAGTACCCCTTTTTAAACTTCAAATTTCTCTTTGCAGGGTTAACCAATGTTTAAAAGGTAGATTTATTAGTGAGCAACTATTAGTAAAACTTAACTCTTTAAAGAAATTATGTATATCCTAACCTAAAATGAGAAGTGCCTATTTTGCAGAGCCTGTTTGCAGATTCTCTGTTATTAAACAAACAGAAAGGCACTTTTCTCTATTAACCAAATGATGAAATGTTCCAGGATGGATTTAAATAAAATGTCATTGTGCTTAGTATCACTCCATAGCACAAAGAATATCCCTGCTCAAATAAATCTATCAGCAAGGTAGATTTTCAACCCCTGCAGCAGAGAGAAATCCTCCCTAGAAGGCTATTGTATTGCCTAAGCCAAATATTTGTCCCTTATGTCAAAGTTAACTGCTAAAAAATTGTCCTGACAATCTCTAAATACCTGGAAAACTTCAGAAAGAACCATATGCAAATTTCTGAGAACAGTTTTGTGACATTTGTAAAAAAACATTTTTGGGTTTGGGGAAAAAGCAGGTTTGATTACTTGTTCTTCTTGCCTGCCACTCAACTTCTGTGTCTCATAAATGGGTGTGACAACCACCAGATCTGACAAAGTCAACCAGCATCTCACTCTGGACACATAAACAGGTTTCAAAGTGCCACACTATTACCCCATTTTAACTCCTTAATCTCTTCTGAAAGAGATTAAAGAGAGGACCAGCTCTTCAGTGTAAGGGAAAATCAAGCCGACACTGAAAAGCCCAGCTGAACCCATGACTTAAAGGTCAGAGATAACTAGAGTCCAAAAAAAGAGTAAATTAATACATTTTACATCACAAGTTCATGATTTGACAGGGGTCCACTTTTCTCAGAGGTGTTTGGTGCGTAAAGACTTTCATAGAGCAGTGCTGTGGACCCCTTCAATTTGGTTCCTAACTTCAACAGGTATGAAAAGCTAAATTTTGCCTTGAAATGCACTGATAGAGTGAAAATATGCATTGCCTATGGGAAATACCACTAAACCACAAGACGGCCAGGCTTTACTCTATTTGCAATTTCCAGATTTCACTTCAAGCTGTAGCTCTTTGCAGAATTCAAACCTGAGGTGGCAAAACATCAAAAAAGTGTTGAAAAAAGTGACAAAAAAAGAAAGGGCTGTAACATTCACACATACTACTGTCTGTATTTGCAGAAAATCAGCAAGAGACTCAAGATCACAAGGCTGTGAACTTGAATACTAAACAACTGGCACATTCCCTCACTCTGGGAAACTAACATCAACACAACCATTTCCTCAGGTTTTCATAAACTCTTTCCTGTTAGGGGCATGAAACCCACCATATTTACAGTTTCTCTGTTTTTAAACAAATGCTATATACATTATAAGCTATATATATGTATAGTCTTACATATCCACGCATGTAAAAAACATATGAAGAGGTACCTATATATAGAAAAATAAACCCAAAATAAAAACTAGTGTAAAATTAAGTTATAAGGGTAGTTCTGACAGCTGGAGACTAAAGCAAGCTGAATCTGCTCAAAGACAGTGGAACATACTGAGTTTTGAATGCAAAGCATTTCTGTATACTATATAAATTACACATCAAATTGCACTGTTTCTTTAGGCAAGACAAGCAAGGTACTAGAAAAAGGTGAGCTGTAGCAACAAAGAAAACTAATCCATACATGTTCCCTTTCATAAAACATCCCCACTGGTCCTTGGGTTAGACAGCCCATGTTAAGTCTAGCTTGCTATTAGAAAAGCTACACTGCAAGCTCCAGTGCAGGCATAAACCTAAAGCTCATAGCTTTCTGAGCATGAAGAGAAGTATGGGTAAACCATAAGTTACAACAACATACACAAAAGTCAAGCCCTGTTAGCCAGTAATTTAAAAATCATATGCAATGAATTAATTCAGCAATTATTGAATCATTCAGTTTCCAACACAGTAGGTCAATACTAATGCATTAAACCTTGACTCGTTATGGTAATTTCATTAACTCAAAGTACTTCTGTACGCAAACAAAACAACCACAGTGTTGCAAGTACTTGAAATCCTTTTAGTCATTACTGACAGCTCTATAGAAGTATAAGCTGGTTTAAATAATTTTGTGAAGGTATTATTATTTACCTGATGTTGAAAACCACATCTAGTAAAAGTAATTATTAATATTTTTATTTATTATATGGTGAAAGAATTTTCTTTATTAGTATTTACAGGTTCTTCTCTGCTTCATTAAGATTCTTAAACTTCTATTACAGCCCAGGAACCTTCTACATGCAGCAAAAATCTGGGCAGGAGACAGTGACCATTTCTATTCTAAGATAAAGAATCTTCTTACAGATCACTGACCATTTATCAAAGAAAAAAACCAGAGACTATTATTCTTACTCTTTGTAAGCCTTAAATTCAGTTGGCCCCTTGCCCAAGAACTGTTACTACACTACCAGAATTCCCATAAACACTAGTAATACCCTGCTATAGCAGGGTACAAAGTTATACCAGCGGTGATTTAGGCTAACAGCAAAGGAAACATCTGAATGGATGTCAATGGTACTGTCTCCACTGTTGATGAAAGTCTGAAAACAGCTAATTCTTCGTCCCCAAATTTTAAGTCTTGACAGACATTTCAAGAGTCCTTATGTCAAATACTCTGCTGTGGCCTCCAATTCTGTATTTTTCCTAAATAGAAATGCCTCCCATTTGTTCTCACTCATATGACTCCTCCCAAGTACAGTACATCTGGCAAAATGGGTTAAATCAATTTCCTGAGTACTCAAACAATTTCTGCTGATTTTCAGAGAAAACCACCAATTTGATTAGCAAGTCCAGACTCTGGCACATACGACTCATGTCTTTTACTTACAGCAATTGAAGGTTCAAATGGAAATCTTCGATTCTGCCAACATACGTTCTTCTGGGCCTATTTCACTTATGGACTTAATGTCATGCTCAGTACAAAAATACTCCTAGAATGCAAGCACTGTCTTCACTCTCTCCTAAACTGGCTCTAAAAAGCTTTACGATCTTTTTCACTGTATTGCTTGCCCAAATAGCTTGTTTCCGAAAGACTAGAAAAGCGATTACAGGTAGGTCAGCATTGAGTCTGTGTCGTGGTTTAAGCCCAGGCGGCAACTAAGTACCACTCGGTTATTTGCTCACACCCCACAGCTCCCCAGTGGGATGGGGAAGCGAATGAGAAAAAAAGCCAACACTGGTGGGTTGAGATAAGAACAGTTTAATAATTAAAATGAAAGTAAAATATTATAATAATGATGATGATGGTAAATAGAGAAAGAGAGAGAGAAAGGAGTAAACCCCACCCCCCAAGAAAAAACAGCAGTGATGCACAAAACAATTGCTCACTAACCGCCGATACCCAGCCCAACCTGAGCAGCGACCAGTCCCTTCCAGGTAAGTTCCCCGTTTATATACTGGGCATGATGTGCTGTGGTATAGAATGGTCCTTTGGCTAGTTGGGGTCAGGTGTCCTGTTTCTGTGCCTAAAGCTCTCGGCTTGTTCTCCTCCTCACTGGTAGAGCACAAGAGACTGAAAAAGTCCCTGATCAGGGTAAGCGCTACTTGGCAACAACTAAACCACTGATTTGTTATCAGCATTGTTCTCAGGCTGAAGCCAAACAGAGCACTGCACCAGCTACTAGGAAGAAAATTAACTGTATCCCAGCCCCAAATCAGGACAGTCTGAGTTTCAGTTCTGGACTGCCTCATGTTAAACATAGCAGCCCATCACCTAAAGACACCTATGAAAGGCCTTATACAAATATGCATCAATAAAGAACTTGCTGTTCTCTTTACTATAAAGATGCAAATAGTTTGAAAAGTTTCTTTGGTTTACTGGTTTTGTGTTAGCCATTATGATTAAGTATGACCTTCTACCGGTAGATACTAATCTGTGGTTTGGTACAACACAAAAAACCAAGGAGAAGGTGTAGAAGTGGCAAAGGGATACAACTGAATTGTGGAGCACTGATCCAAAGATAGTGTACACTAAAATTGAGGATCATAAAATTTGGTTAATCCTGACATCTGTTATACTGGGGCCCAAAAAAATCATGCTTTATATGTAGTTCCTATGCCTGTTAGGAGGAACAGAAGCACTGAAACACAGACCTAAACCATTCCTGATGCAAAAAAAGTATCAACACCACCCTTAAGTTCCTTAACCAGAAAGCCACTGTATTTATTTATGAGTGACTTGAGCTTGGCCTTCCCCTGGAGAGTCAGGAATACTGTTTCCATGATCCTACGGCACTTCTAGCTTTTATTTCAATATTCTGAGTGAGATTTCAAAAGAAAAAGAGCTGAGTGCCAAACTGGAAATGGATTCCACTGGAGCTCGCTGTTCACCAGCAGCTTTTGTGACTAAATATCTTCTGTGATACAAAATCTATGTGATTTTCATCTCTGCCACTGGTCTTCTATATATTTCTTTACAGCTAGAGCCAATTCTCAAACTTAGGTGTCATCCTTCCAGCCTTCTCTCCAAATCCCGCATTGAACACAGTTTTTTTCCAAAAGGACTATACACATTGAATTCTCAGGTAACTGTAAGACACTTATTTTCAGACTGGTTTCAGACAACTGTCAGATGAAATAATAAGCATGAAACTACAAAGCACTGTTTAAACACAGAGCTTTGCCTTTCTGCGCATGGAGAACTACCAACATATCAGCTTGCAAATCACCTAGTAGTGTATGACATCTAGTGTTGTTGTTATTTATGTATCAGCAATAATGATGAAATTACACAGGAAATACTAATAGGCCTTGCATCATCTCTATCCTACTTCTTAAAAACTATGAATGTATTACAGAGATTGTCTCATCTTCCTCTCTCTCCCTCCAGAAAAAATCCCTTCAATCTGTATGTGACTTGACCTTTAATGACATAAATTTTTATTTTCCTTGAATGTCTCAATGAAGTAATTTTATTACATTTGAATTTAATTTTTTTTTTTTTTTTTTAACAAAATCAAATAATCCGCAGTCCGTATTTTGGCCAAAAGAAAAACTGAGATTATATACAATATCACTGGATATTTTAGCTGGATATTGCATTCAGCTATAGAAGTTAATCAATTATTTCTGAGAAATTTACTTCTTGTTACTAGAAACAGAAAGTCTCTCAGTCATTATTCCAGTAACTACTGAGCCAACAGATCTCTCTGGTAAGGAAACCACATGTGCCTGTAACCCCAGGGTGAAGTCAAGCCATTTGACACAATGATTCAGCAGTTACCAATCAACTTGAGAGTCACAAACTCTACCTGGCAACAGAATTAGCTGAAATAAAGACTCAGGCACCCTGGCTGGCAAGGACCAAAGCTGTACTGCTCTACAACTCAAATATAATATTACTTTGCCTGTAGTAAAATGCTCACAAGGTTTCTACTAAGGAGGACAACACAGAATAAAAAAATCTTTGATAACATACTGCATGAATATATCTAATCTCACCAGTCTCTAATGAAGCTATCTTACTCTGCAGCACCTGATTTCCAAGGAAACAAAGATAAGAACAATGTGGGGAATAGATGATCATTTTAGTAAGAGTGTTTAAACAGTGTTTACATGTGCAGGGAAGAGCACTGCAACCTCAGGTTCCTGCTTTCCTAAGGGCGCAGAAAAACCTAGTATCAAGAAGCAGCAACAAATCAACATACGCAACAGTGGCACTTGTAACTGGAAAGCAAGCCTGCGTTGTGACCAATGAACTCTGTAGGCATCATATGGATTCAACTTACTGAAGTCAAAATATTCAGAAGTCAGCTAGAAAAAGGTCAGTTTTAGAAGCCGAAAACAAAGCTGACTGGCATTTGAGCTTTGCTGGTAAGCCAGACTACTATTAAGATAAAGCCTACCCACTGCCTTGTATTTTGTGAGGAAGTTGTGAGGAGCATCAGGAAGGCCACACATCTCATCAGTGAAGCCTGCTTTTAAATTAGATTTTGAGCTTTAGGAGAAAAACCCAAGGGAGTTAAGTCAGATAAAGGTTTGAGTTTTTCAACCTGCCTTAGCTGTACTTTAGAAGATGGTGCCCAACTGGGTGACAGCCCTTAAGAAACCCAGCAAACACTACTGCTGCTACCTCAGGTCTGTAGCTGCTCCTCTACATGTCCCCATGGTTTTTTGTCTTTGGCAGTTTTCTCCAGTGAGGATCCAGTCACAGTAAGAGCTTGTTCAGTTTTAAAGGCTCCCTAATTTTATCACTCCTCCATCTTGTTCTTGAGACTGGGTATCATGAAAATGAGCTTACAAACGACTTTTTTCTACCATCCAGTCACATGCTTTGCTCCTTAAGTCATGGCATTTCAGTTCACTTGGTCCTCTTGCTTCTGTACAAAACACTCCCACAAAAGCCTGGTCAGATCATGTTCTTCATGTATTATGGCCTACATCAGATCAAAACCTCCCTTTGATATTTCATACTCTAAAGCACTTAGTACGTGATTAAGCTTCATAACCATATAAAATAACTAATCTGCAGAACCAAAACCCAAGTATTTTTTCAGCATCTGAGTGGAACAACAACAAAACATTCAGATAAACACAATTCAGATCCAAACACTGCACTTATCATTCATTACAGACCATGAAAGTGAAACATTTAACACTATATCACAAGCAGTATCTCCCACAAACAGCATTCATGTCTGACACTGTACAACTGTGAAAGTGTTCAATTTACAGCTCCGCAGGAGCTGAGAGTTCGATTTTACAAGATTTAGCATATTCTAGGATGAGATTCATTCTATCAGCACTGGAGATCTACAATGCAGACAACTACAGCTGATTCAGTTCTTTTAGATTTCCTTTATAATCAATGGGAAGAAACAGGCACTTCTAGCACACACTCAGTTTAACATCTTATGGTCAACCTCACAATAAAATGAATTGCGCTGTCACCTTCACTAATTATTCTGACTAGATTTATTCCCTGGGTCTACACTGACTATAAAGAGATTCTAGCATGAATAATTCCAATGCAGACATACTTTTATGAAAAAAATTAGTCTTAAAGAAAATTATATTCTAAATATTAAATTTATCTGTGTAATCACTGATAATTAAAAGGAAGCAAGCTTTTTGTTGTTCAAAAGCAAATAATCTAGATGATAACATTCTAACAAATTATTCAGATGAACTACTATGACATATTGCGATAAATAAGTTACTAAAACAGGGTAGAATTCTTTTGCTGTATGAGGGAAGAGGAAAGTAGGTGGATAACCAGTTCACTTCTGGCTTAAATACTCACAAAGTGCTCAGACATAGGAGCATGAAGCGCACAAGGAAAATCTATCGCTGATCTACAAAGCTTCCCAGCAAGGCTTCAACACTGAAAGTCATACCACAAATATACTGCGAAAATTACAGTTTATCCAAGATTTATTTTCCTTTCAACCACAAGTAGTGTCCTCATGATTTCCAGCCATACTATCTCAGTCACCCTCTGGAAAAGCCTATTCTCTTGTATTTCATGAGTGGTTCACTAACAGCCCAACCACACCGTCAGCAGTCCTTTCAAACTGAGCAGTCAGATGATCTCAGGGGTACTTTAGTCAAAAAAAAAAAAAGCCTGAGGGCATCAGAGCTGCTTGGTCATCTGAAAACTGCTTTCTCTGAAGAAAACAGGTTTCCTGTGTGCTCTTTCTCCGTAATAGTTTGCCCCAATTTCATCAATGAAATTTAAACTATCCTCTTGAATAGGAATCTTCTCTCAAGACCTTCATTCACAGGGACTTGGGATAAATGTTTATAATGGAGCAAGACTAATGCTCATGTTGTACAAAGCCCTCAAAATCCATCTGTGAGTGCTACATACCTTTTACTACTTCTGATGTTTGAATATTATGGAACTTTTTCTCTTACTTCCAGAAGCCTTACCTATCACCCATTAGAGACCAACTATTTGTTAGCTTGCAGTGAACAGTCTGAATAGCCACATCAATACAGGTTTGTGACACAGAGATGACATTTCTGAACTAGAGCTGTTAACAACAAAGCCAAACTTCTCTTAACGTTAGTGCCAAATTTAAGTATCACCAGCAGATGTCTAGAGACTGTAGCAGAGCAGACAATTACTGAGTAAATCACACTCAAATTGTTCCTGCAGTATTTACAATATAGTCCAATAAAGAAAACTTGAAATGTTTGGTTCTTTGCTTCCAAAATGAAGAGTAACCTTCTCATGTTTTCTGGAGAGATTTAAAGGCATATATTTTCTTTTTGTATCTTTTTAGTTTTAGTAAAAGGCCCCAGACTTTTAGGGGGAAGCAAGGCTGCTGCAGCTCCATGTCCCCAGGTCCAGTCAGTAGAGAAGCTGGGCTGCATTCTCAACAGACACACATGCAAACATACATATGCAATACATACATAGGTGGTGGTCCACACAGATGTATGTGGACAAAAACACTCAGCACTCACATGACCACAAACACCACTGGCAGCCTCATTCTAGGCAAGCTGGATGAAGCTCTGCTACTGGGAAAAATATGCATATAAAGAAAGTTTTTCCTGTAACTGGAAATTGTTTTTCCTGTTTTTTCCTTCAGTAACTGGCCTTGGATGCTGTTTATCCTGCAGCTGGTGCTGGATGAACTGGACCTTCCAGTTACCTTGCACATTGATGTACTGCAGATCCCAAGTAACTGGCCTTAGCACTACCAGTACCTGACGCCCCTGGCCCCTGGATCCTCTCGCCTCCAGTTGCCTCAAACAGGCCTTCTGGCTGACCTGTGGAACTAATACTCATCTGAAACACAGCTCCCAGGCCACTTATGCTACTCACTGGCTAGGCCAGCTTGATGTTCACCAGACATTACATGTCAATTAATATATGTACTAACATATGCATGCAGTTTGGTCTTGTTAGCTGCTGGCACCTGAGGCTCAGAGGCCACTCTATCATTAAGGTGCCTACTTCAGTTGCTGGTACTTAGAACTCCATACACAAATATGCACACAGCATAGTTCCACCACCTGAGAAAATAGTTAAATGAGAAGGGCAGCCTGTGGTGATCAGATACGGTCAGATAAACATCATGGTCTAACAAGCCACCCATTTCCATGTCACTAGCCCCTTTTACCACCTGCTCTGCTATCCCAAATGTATTCCTCCCCAAACCACCTTCATCTCTGTGGGGAGTTGACCACTGCCTGCCAAGTGCCCACTCAGCTACTCTCTCACTCCCATTTCTAATGGGACTGGGTGAGAAAATGCAACAAAGCAGCCTGTGGAGATTACCTCCAGGCAAAACAGAGTCAACTGGGAAACTGAATTTTTTGCTAATTAAACAGAGTAGGATAGTGAGAAATAAAAACAAAACTACCCCCACTTTTCCTTCATTGCCCCTTCTGCCCAGCCTCAACTGCATTCCTGACTCTTCTACCTCCTCCCCCACCAAGCAGTGATAGACAGAGAATGGGGGGTGTGGTCTGTTCATAATGCTGCATCAGGGAACCACTGAGCACAATGTAATAGCTTCTGGCAACCAGCAGTTTCAAAGCAGTGCTTCAAAAAATACTGTTTGTGCTAATTAGCTGGGACCAGCAATTTTTGGTTCATAAACATTAAATAATCGGTTAAAATAAAATGACCTGTCAGGTAAACATTATTTAGGGCCGCAGACTGAACAACAGTTATATACTAAAGGAATGTCTAACTATTTTCCATTTTTTATGTTGACATTTCTAAAATTCCAAATCTATAATACTTACGAAAAATTATCACAGAAACAATCTCAGTATTTTAACACACTTTTGCTGAATCTTGTGAAGAGGAGATATGAACAGCAAATTTTCCAATTTTTACAGCTTGATTATATGCAAAATCCAGTTCCTGGGCTCTAATACTGGATTGAAGGAATCAGCACCCAGACGGCTCAACACCTGCAATGTTCAACTGGGCAGTTCAAAACTGTTGAGAAAGTTCTGTTGGCTTAAGTCTGTCCAGGTCAGGAGTTTTGCTTCATGACATTTTCACCTCTTCTCCAGTTTCTTGTTTCTCCACTTCTGAGACTGCTACACCAGGATGTCCCCAGCTCTCTCTCAGTGCAAATTTGGTGCCTGCGCTTTCACCGTGTTTTTGGAGTCACTGTCAGCCATCTATACCATATGTCCCTTTGCCTCAGTATTTGGTAACTCCATCGCCAAATAGGTTATCTCTAAACATTCCAGAATATCTTTCTCAATGTGCTCTGTTATGCAAAAGGTGCACTCACAACTGCATCGCACTACTCTGAGAAAATTTCACACAGCAAAACATGTCAGTTCATATTCACCTACAATAACACAGATATCAGCCTATAAGGAAAAGTTGCATGATACAGTATACATGCAAGTAGCATCTGGACTTTGAACTACAAATAATGCAGCTACAGATTCCCAGATATTTAAAATGCTTAATGAAGTGATACATATAAAATATTTTAGTATTATGGACATAATTGCAAATTTCTCTCAAAACAGATTAAAATTATTTTTAGCTACTGTACTTCACCAGTAAATCAAAACATTAACTTTAATGTTCAATTTATTTAATTTCCGACACATCCAGGACTTCTGTATCAGAAGGAAAAGGCTTAACTGGAAATCACCAGTACCCTTTGTACTATCAACTTTGCAAATGGGCAAACTGCAAGTCTGATATTTATTCACTATTACTACTTTGCTTAGATAAAAAGGCTACATTTTCCTGCAGCATGTCTTAGACAAGGGTTCTGAAAAAAAAGCCCTTAGAAAGACAACAGAAAACTGAATAGTGAAAAAACCTCAGAAAATTATTCCTAGCAACAGTGACAACAGTTCAGGTTTTCAGAAGCAGACTCTAGCAGATAACAGCAGCTTCACTATGTTTACTGGCAAAAAACGTATTGCAAACCTTGGACTTGAACTAGAAAAAGGAATTACTCCTTTGATCATTTGTTTGCAATGTAGGTAAACAACACTGAGTTGTCCTGTGAGATTAGATACTAAAGGTCCCATGCAGTAGTAAAATGTCATTTCTAAACTATCTTTTACTTAACACAAAGCAATTATTTGAGATCTCATCATAACAGTGCAATATGAATTAACTAATGGACTGCTCAGAAGTCTGGAATTATGACTCAATTTCTTTGCATATGTGCAATTTCATGTGTCCTTGTTGTTTCAGTGAGATTGCATTTTCTTAAGAGGTGTTTTCTTGAGAGAAATAACCTGAAAGTTTCACAGAAAGAAAAAATCACACAGAAAATGTAAATTAAAAACTGAGGTTTTTTTTTCCCCCTCTAATTCAAGAACCAGGAATGGGGGAAAGTTTGGGAGTGTTAAGAAACAAATAAATTCAGCAATGAAATAAAAACATCAATTAAAAATAGAAACAGAGTATACATGGGAGCAGACAGAAAAATATTTAGCAAAAATCAAGACATACGAGATGTGATAAAGTATAAAAAACTGGTGAGTTAATCTAAAATAGTGAGGAAAAATTTATGGTGGGAGGCCAGACAGCTAGTGAAGTTACAGCATATGAGAGACAAAACAAATCTTATGAATACCACAGGTCCATCAGTAGACATAAACACAGAGATGAAAAGAATATTAACAATACCGTTTAGTAATGTTTCTGTTCTGTTTCCAAACGTAAGGAAGAGGATATTTATGAAATCCTCTCTAACTTACTACCTGCTAAAGAAGAGGTTTAGCAATGTCTACACAGCACTAGCTTGATGAAATATTAGACCAGAACAGCTTGTACCTGAAATGCCCGGACATGGATAAGATGTTAATCTTTAATTGATCTTAGAGCACTGACAAAAGTACAGAAGAATGGAAGTAGCTAACATTAGGGATTGCTGTGCATGTTGACTGTGACAGTAATAAACTCCCTCATTATCAAGATATCAACATAATAAATAAAATATAAATAATAAATAAAAGCTGTCTGAATAACACAAGAACTGGAAATGTATATTGGGCCATCTGGAATTAGACACAATCATTATGGTATCCATTAAGTATGGCTTTACAAACAGGTTATTTTAAGACAAGAAAGCACATTTAAAACAGCAAAACAGGTTCTATTTGCAAAGAACTGTGGTACAGAAGCCTTCAGGAAGCCATCTAAAACTGTCCAAAACTAATGTGGCAAGGGAGGAACAAAGATACTAAAAATAAATTAAAACCTGTTATACCAGTCTGATTATAGACTAATTTGCATGATTTTTATTACTACTTGAACATGTTATAAATTCTGTGCCTGCAATACACATACATAAGCACATATACGTACACACACGAGGTATTTATAACCTAGCTGAGACTCCTCCATTTCTTAGGCCAGTTATTTACACTGAAGCAAAACCTCAGAAGATACTTACCCCAGAATACGGTTCATTCCATGTCTAGCAGCATAATGGAGCGGAGTATTGTGCTGGTACGTTTCTCCATAAGAAGTATTTGGATCAAGAGTTTCTTTTAGTTGAGGGTTGCTCTCATAGATTTGGCAGGCCAAGTTTTCATCTCCATTTATAAGAGCTTTGCGGAATTTGGTGGTTGTATTTCCCATGTTGCTACCCTAGCTATCAATGGCACTTTTTCCTTTCCCCTTCATCCACTTGTACAGTTCTGTAACATGCTCCACAACCTAAAAAGACAAACAGTATTTCAGTTATTCTGTAAAACACTCTTTTGTAGATTATTCACCCAGAGATACAGCACTGAAAGCAGGCATGTAAAGAAGTACCTGGGGCCAGTAATTTCTACTCATGAATTGCTGAAGTCCTGCTCAGTAAATACACACAAATTCCCAGTTCTCCACAAATTATTTCCCCAGTAAATTGTGCCATGTCCCTGTGCAAACACTGTCACAACCTATACTCTTAGAGCACACAGAAAAGAAAAAAAATGGCCATTATCCACCTGTATTAGAAAACGGATGAACACTGATTCTTCATGAATCAGAACTGAATTAGAAGCAATTTCAAAACACACTAGAACCAAAGCAAAATTCTTAAACAAGAAGCTAAAATTCTTCAAAAGCATGCAAGAAAGCAGACATCAATTTAACTTTTACTTAAAGAAGATGATGCAAAAATGCGCTTGAAGCACCTGTGTTTGTGTGGGTGGGTGTAACCAGCACCATTCTGCGCTAGCAAGATGAAAGCACATGAACACAGGAATTACCATGGCCCCATCTTAACAGTTCTGCTAAGCAGACTGTTTAAAATACTTAAAACTACATTTGGAGACCAACAGTGGCCCGGTCTATACAATGCCAGGCATTATACTGACACGAACAAACTGCACCTTACAAGTACTTCAAACTATTTTCCAGATACTATGCTCCCCAGCCTCTCACCTGTATCTGATGGAGGGGACCAGCAGATCGAGTTGCATTAAGACAAGGCAGACACAGTATCTCCGCTCATGATAGGAGACACAAGAAGCTTATCAGGTTGTGCAGTCAGGAAGAGCACACAACAGTTTATGTCAGAGGGACAGGCAGGGGATGCTGCACCAGTCTGCAGCTGGCAGCATACTGAACCTTCTAGGAGGTCTCTTTTGTGCATGAGTCATCCCATCCAGACTGCTCCATGCCAGACCTTTCACCCCACAAAGCACACACTGCGATCCAAATATGCCAGGCACAGCAGATTAGGAAATTGAGACATTATGCTGGGCACATATAATGAGGCAGGGCAGTAGCTGCTTCATACCTAATGCCTTATATTCAACTTGTTGAAACTATCTCAAAAGCTCTATTTCTACTTTGGCTTTTCAGCACAGTTACTGGTGCCAAGAAAACCTTATAGACAGAAAAGAGTAATTCAAGGGGTCTACAGCTGCAGAAAATCCAAGGAAATCAGGATGCAGATGCAATTCATGTGAAAAGGATTTGGGGAAACCTGGGGAAGAACTGCAATGACGTATTTCTGTTTCCCAGAGTAGTCCTCATACAAGCTGCTTTCAGCTATTGTTGTGAATTTACATACCATGTTGCATCTCAGTCTTGTAGCAGCTTTGCCCATTCTGCACAAGATCCTACCAGCAGGAGTCTTGCACTATCTTGTCTCTGGAATTCCTCTGAGAGGTCATTTTGGGAAGGGGAGGGAAAAGACCACTTCCATCTTAATCTCACCAGTGCCCTCAGGGCCATTTGAGAAGGAGAGCAGTGGCTCTGGTGGGCTTCATCGTCATCCATTTTCCCAAAGAACTTTGGTAAGACAACCCTTATTCTGGAGTTTCTGCGTCCTACCTTTTGATGTCATTGTCTGAGATTAACAATGGCACTCCTGGAACAACTGCTTGAACATGCTAAACACGTTGCAAACGTTCTCCTGTGACCAATTACCAAATAAACAACAGCATCAAGTTGCCAACAGTTTCTCATAATAATAATAATAATAATAAAGTAGGCATTCATCTAAAAGCAAATGCACACCCTTCACATGTTTAATTATATACACAAGCCAAAGCTCAGATTCATAAATCACAGTAAGGACTTTGCAGCATTTTATATCTGTCATCGCTATATTTTCAAATACAAACATGCAGATACAGAATCATAGAATAGTTAGGGTTAGAAAGGGCCTTAAGATTATCAAGTTCCAATCCCCCTGCCATGGGCAGGGATGGCTCCCACTAACCATGTCACCCAAGGCTCTGTCCAGCATGGCCTTGAACACCGCCAGGGATGGAGCATTCACAACTTCCCTGGGCAACCCATTCCAGTGCCTCACCACCCTCACA
>WYDI02041187.1:0-23957 GCA_009867235.2 Psittacus erithacus
CCTGTATCCTGGAGAATTGATGAAAAGACAATCTGAGCTCCAGAGCCCCTAACCACCTCTCCCAGGGCTCTGTAGTCTTTCTCTATGCTCTCCAGGCTACTACTATCTATATCACTAGTGCCCACATGGATCACTAGAGGTGGGTAATAGTCAGTGGGACTTACTAGAGCAGGCAGCCTGTCTGCAACATCCCTGATCCATGCCCCTGGTAGGCAACACACTTCCCTTGAGACTGGGTCAGGCTGACAGACGGGTGCCTCTGTTCCTTTCCAAGTAGCATCCCCTACTACTCTGACCTGCTGCTTTTTCCTGGCAGCACCAGCAGAGATGTTCTTTAGCAGTGCATCAGCCGGTTGTTTCTGGTGCGAGGGTGTTTCCTCATCAGCCCCCTGTAGGACAGCAAAGTGGTTCTGGGTGGGGACAACAGATTTAGGGGGAAGCCTCTTGCTTTTAATTGTCCTCTTCCTCCTTTTCTTGTTGGGTTTCTTTGTTGCTGTCTCCCAGCTTCCTGGGTTAGCGGCCTCCTTCTTCCCTCCAGGGGCTACAGAAGACGCTTGAGGCCCCTGCACAGTTTGGGCCTGCAGCAAGCAGCGCTGCTTCCTCTCAGCTTCCCTGACATCTTTCAGCCTATTGACAGCGTCCCGCAGCTCAGCCCCTGCTGCAGGAGGACCTCCACCAGGGAGCACCCAGTGCAGCCCTGCCCGGTGTGCACCCTCCCCTCAGGAGACCAGTGCAGGCACTCTGCACTTCGAGCTCCTCACTGCAGCCTCCCCTCTCATCAGCTCTGTCTGGGTGCCTCGCTGGCCACCGGCGGCGCAGCCAGAGCAGAGCTCCCAGACCGGGCCCTGTTCATACAGCGAGTGCTCGCTATCCCGCGCAAACTGGCTCGAATCCGCCCTGGTCGCCGCGCTCCTGGTCACTCGCGCTCCTTGGGGCAGGTTTTCACCCAGTCAGGGCTGGTGCTGCTCTTCCTGGCTCCGCCCGCTGTGAGTCAACTGCTCTCGTCAGCTGAGCTGCCGGCTCCTGGGCAAGCCCTGTTGAGGACTTGGGGCTCCCTCGGTGGCTCTCCCCGCTCTGAGTTGAGGCTGCTGGAGGCTGAGCTTCCTCCCGCGGAGGTGTTGAAGGAGTCCTCTCTCCAGCTACTCACCTCAGCAACTGAACAGGAATCCCTGGACTAAAGCGATAGGCTGTTTCTGGAAGAGCTTCAGTAAGTTGCTAAAGCTTCTTTTCCGCAAATTCTGTTTCTGAAAGGTTTCTCTGATTCTCAGGTGGCTTTGATGATGGTCCGAAGCAATGAGTATTGTGAAGAGACTCAGTAGGAACTGCTGCTGCCTGGAGGAAGAGAAGGGTATAGGGCAAAGTACCTGCAGAGGTCACCGCATCATCATACATTTTATGGTCTGGAAGCATGTGCGTCATGGTTGTAGCTCAGGTTGTAGGGCAGATGCAGGCTAAAGAGCTGTCATGATTATAGGCACTTGATTCTTAAAATTTCTTTTAATTCTGTGTTTTGATTCAAATATTAATTTAATCGTTTGAGTTGGGTGCTAATAAGCAGATCTGCATTTAGATCTGTGTGTGCCTGGCCTTCCTGCCACACTCATTTCCTTTGTGACCACTGGCTGCTTTATCAAAGCATGCACTCCCCATCTGACTTTGGGTACCTCTCAGATTTTTATAGCATTAGGATCCACTCCTTTGTAAGAAGAGGTCTGTGGATTTATTGTGTTCCATCAGGAAGCTCAGACTTCAGGATTTTCTCATTTGTGAACAGTATCAAGATGTCACCATTGCATATGCATGTTGTTGTAAGCCCTTCATGACAAGTAAGATGCCTATATAAGGCGTCTTAATATATAAGTTCAGGCCAGAGATGTAGTCTTTGTGCTAATAGGAAATACACTTCTGAGTCAAAAGGGTTAATCTGTTTTTCCTGCCAAAAGCAGCACAGAAGACTGATGTTTAATAACAGCTGGAGCAGTGGCAATGAAAAGGTGCCTTCTACCTTGTGCTCAGTATGCTGAACAAAGCCCAAGCAACTGTGCTTTTGGGAGACAAAAGTGAATCAATAACCCAATGAGGACTGTCAGGTAATGCTGTTGTCTTCAGTGCCTTTAATGGTTTTGGTCAATAGCTGCAATTATTTTACGAACAGGTGTTGTGTTCACTTTTAAATATATCTCCCTGCTTCCTATATTAATTTTTTAAGATGAGAAATATCCTAAGTCTTTGCATTGTATGAAATATGCATTTAAAATCAATTGATGTATAACAAAGACCCTGCCTTTGCTCATTCAAAGACACATGCAAAGCACCATGTCTTCTGTAATACATTTTTCCTATTTTTTTAATACAAAGTTCATAACAAATCATAATTTGCAGATTTTCAGAGACGCTTCAAAAAGTTTGTCTAAAGAGGTTGTGGAGGCTTCTTCCCTGAAGATATTCAAGAGCTGTCTGGACACAATCCTGAGTAATGTGCTTTAGGTGACCCTGCTTGAGGAGGGAGGTTGGACTAGTTGACCTCTGGTGGTCCCTTCCAATCTCAGTCGTTCTGTGATTCTGATTCAAAATGGAAACTAAGGTTAGCAGAGGAGGTAAGATTTTGCCATCTACTCTACAAAGAAAATCAGCATGTTAGCTTTCAAATATTTAAAGGCGTGGTACTTATCCAAATGTGTGAGTATCTGTAAAAAAATAGCAAGACTGGTCCTATCCTTAGATAGTAATCTTCTCTCCCAACCCTCCCAGAGGATCATCAAGAGTGTAAAAAAGCAAAAGATTGTTGACGAAGCGATAATTAGAACATTTTCAAAGGTGCAGAATGGTGCTAGGGGGTGTTTCAAAATACCTGAATATCCAGCTTCTTTGAGAGTTGGAATATTTCTCTTGGTTTATTTACCATTAGTTAAGTGAGTGGTGGACAGAAGCCCCTGACCTTACTGAAAGAAAATATTTTGTTAATCACCATTGAAACCTTTTGCTGAAAGAATTTTTTTCTACAAAATTTTTTGATTTCCTAAAGCATATTCCAGTGGAAGCAAGATCTTCTTGAATATTCTTGACATTTTATCTTTGAAGAATCATTAAGATCTGGACTTATTTGCCTAAGTGGGTTAATCAGATAAAGGTAGGAGGGGGGAGGAAATACAGAACAGAACTATTGCAACCAGCAGAAGCACTGAAGTCCTAATGGTGAAGGAGAGGTGCTGGCCCCATCTGGGATTCAGTCTCTCCCATTCAGCTCCCTTTTGTAGGAACTGGTATCTACGCAAACAGCCTTCCTTGGGATTTTGGTGTTTGGTGTGACACAGAAGGTGCTGACTGTGTGTATGCTGGCAACAATGCATGGGTTCAAAAAGGCATGGTATGCTCCTAAACTACAAGGGGTTTACATTAGAGAAGGATGATTGTATAAATCTTGTCACTTCAGAACAAAATGGCTACCACCAGCAGAGTTTCAGCAAATATCTCTCAGCTGATGCTTGTCTTCATTGGCTGTCATACTTGAGACAAAATTATCTTACATTCTGCATTAATAGCTTGTTAATGTCAGTTTAGATTAACGCTGTTCATTCACCTCTCTGTTTCATGTACTG
This sequence comes from Psittacus erithacus, assembly GCA_009867235.2. Taxonomy (NCBI): domain Eukaryota; kingdom Metazoa; phylum Chordata; class Aves; order Psittaciformes; family Psittacidae; genus Psittacus; species Psittacus erithacus. The sequence goes on from WYDI02041187.1 coordinate 3,600, forward strand.
GTCAGACTGTTGCAGGAACAGCGTATGTAAAGGTTTACTAAACTAAATAAAAATAGGTTTGAGATTAGCTACTGCATATTTTATATCTATTGTATGTTTTTACATAATATGGAAAAGTAACTTGATACCACTATATAAGGTTTTATTCTGTTTGCAAAAAGTCTTAAATATGGTTTGTGGAATATTTTTAACATGGGCCTTTTGCTTCTTTTGCTGGAAAAAAAAAACCCTGCCTACTTACAATTGTAAGTGTATTGTGCAGCTTTGAGAAAATATGTTAGTGTTCAGAGTGTGTGCATGACTGTCACGTGCTCACTCACATAGTTTTCCCTATTTGGTTTCATTCCCAACATCTGGCAATAGTGATCTGAATCCTGCAGTTCTTTGATATTATAATAGGCATTCTTTCACAAAGCTGCAACTTCAGCAGCAGAAGAGATAGGAGCACCTAGGGACATGACTGGTGGTGATGAAACAGAAATATATTTCTGGGTTTGTGTTTCTGGAATTAAGAAGAATAGCATGTACAGAAAGTTATTTGCAGGTCTGCTCTTGGAGTATACTAGTGCAGGGACTGATTAGGTGGCAGCTGCAAACACAGCATGGGATTGGATCTTGTGATAATTAAAGGTATAAAATTGACTGTTCAGTAACGTAAGGGCAAAAAGGATCCTAGGCCAAATCCTCCCCATTTCCAAAAAGTATTATATGTTTATGAATCAGTAGGGTATGACCGTTGCTATTTTAAAACAACAGCTTAGAATTTCAAAGTCCATTTTTTATTTTTTTTTGCTTATATCCTGCTAATAATGTTTTCAAGCTTTGTATTAGCCATTTGAGAGACAAAATTTCCAAAGTTCTTTTGAACAGAGAAAATTTTTCATCATCTTTACCACTTGTTTAATTGTCTCTTCATGTGTTTATTATATTTTAAAGTATGGTTCTATAGGTCATGGTGGCTTACCAAGACCATGCTCTGAGGGAGGAGAGGGCTGGATGTTGCTGTTCTCTTTGTGGTCAGTGGGAGTATTGCTGCAGTTGAAGCATATGGAACAAATCAAGACTATTGAATTTTTACTACAGCTCCTAAAACAACTGGTAAGATTTTGTAGTTGCTTCAGGGTGTTCAGAAGGTTCAATGGCTGCAGTGCCAGACTTATAAGCAGAGATAGCAGAGTGATTCATAGAAGATCTGTGCTATGGGAAAGCACAGGGCCCAGTGACTACCTTCCCTAGGCTGAGATTTAGTATTTAGTATGTCATAGGAATTTTCATGACTCATTTGGTCCTACAGGTCACCTAGACTCTGTAAAAGACAATGAGATAATACTCTTCCTTTTTAAAAAGCTAGATAGAGAAGTGATGGTGCTGTTACACTGCTGTGTCTCTGCACTTTCAGTGTACACCACTGGAGAAGCCTTGAAAATGGTAAAAGAGAACATATCAGAATGGGGTGGACCTTTTTCAGAAGAATTTTGTTGATGACAATTCTGTTGAGCTATTTTCAAACCCAGGGGAAACTTTTTCAAGGTTTTCTGGGCAAGATTCATGATGCTTTCAGTATTCTCTGGGTATAAATAAAAGACTGAAGAGGGACTTATGGCTCCCTGATTTGAGACTGTCTTTGTTCTGGCCTTGGCATAGGCTAGAACAGCTTAAACGCTATCCATTAGGTATGGGCTACCAGATGCCAGCTAGGACATGCTGTGACCATGCCTGAATGTGCTGTATGTACAGTCTCTTCCACAAAGCAAGAAAATTATTCACATAAACCCTAACCCTGTCTATTTTTTTTTACAGATAAGTATTTAATGTATGTATATACATACATGCATATTTACTTTGTTTGTATTTGTGTTGCCCTTTCAGTGTGATACGCAGGTCAGCTGTATCAGTTACCCTCTCTGGACCTTTTCAATTCACCTCAGTAACTCAACTGGCAGCATGGTGCCTGCTTCTCCACAGATGGTCCTGGGGCACAAAAAAGGAGGTAATGCAAATACTGTGGCTTCCCCATCACAACAGAAGTGTGAAAAAAGAAAGCAAAAAATCAGTGTTGCCAAGTGAGCAGAATCAATAGGGAAAACAAAGTTAGCATCAGACAGCTTGGAGAGTATTGCCAGCAATATGAAATTGCTTCCATCCTGCGGAACAGCAACAATAAGGTGAGTTAAAAACTTGCTAATGAGTCTGGCAAGCCTGTAAGGTAGAGGCAGTGTACTGAATTCAGATTGGCATGGGTTTCAGCAGACTTTACAAGCCCCTGGAAGTTTTTAAAGGAAAGATAATGTTTTGGCTCTGTGCACTATGTGCAGCTCAGGAATAATCAGGACAATAAAGCATGGCTTGCCACGTCTGTGTCTTGCAAAGATGCAGGCGGAAACTGATAAGCCTAATCATATTAGTAGGTATGTTCATATGCTATTTCCATGCTGTGCAAAGTATATAGTTTGCAAGAGCTGACCTAAAAAGTCAGATCTTTATTGCATATAATAGGAAAGTAATTACCCCTCTTGCTTGTGAGCAAAAGGCTGCAAGGAGGGAAGAGGGGTGAGCGATCAGGAGTAACACCCAAATGCAAGCATTGTGGTACTGCTTTCACAGATTTCTGATGGGAGTTTTCTGCTGTAATTGCAAGGTTTTCATCATAGCAAAATAGGCAATATGCTCCCTCCTTGTCTGCCTGCGTAAGTAAAAAATGACAGCTTTAATAGCAAGAAAAAGGAGAGGCATGGTATTCTGAAAAACATGGCTGGTTTTATTCAGAGGAGAGAAGGTGGCTGAAATCAGGTAAATGCTTCCTATCTTACCAGGGTTTTTTTAAATAAAAAGTTGTGAACTGCTGACAACTGTTATGCAAACCCAGAATTGATAGCTCATGTTAGGGCTGGAATTTCTAAGACTGCCAGCTTGATTCATTTTTAAGTAATATATTCAAACTGTTTGTGCTGATTCAGGGTCAAAATGTGTACATTCTATGCAACATATGGTCAGTACCTTTGGAATGTTTCTAATGTTTTGTGTCTCATCTAAGCACACTAATAGCACACAATTTGCTACTAGAAGTACTCTTTTTTTTTTTGTTTGTTTTTTTTTGTTTTTTTTTTGTTTGTTTGTTTGTTTGTCTTTGGTCAGATGACTAATGTAGGACTGAAACAAAAACAACTGGTGACTACTGAGGCAATTTCACAAAACCGCTTTGTAGCTTAATGACATTTTGCTCCATCAAAACACTGAACCATGCACAGCTGAAGAATCCGAGCAGCTATAATGGTGATAGCAACTTCTGCACACACTTAAAACTATACACGGACTTAAATACTCTTTTTGACAGTTCTTCATGCCTGGTGAATGGTCAGTTCAAAGAAAAGAAATGTTCTCCTGGAGAAAGATGATCTTGGGAAGGAAGGTCTCTTCTTTGTATTCCTGTGCATTCATAGCTTAAAATTTAAGCTTCAATATTATGTTTCTATACTACTTTCTAGACAGCATAATATCTCCTCTTTTCTACCTGAATAGACACGTGTAGAAGATGTTGTAGTAGGGAACCTGAAATGTGAGAGAGAAACGTGTAGAATAGATACGTATCATATCTATCATTCCCTGCTGTCAAGTTTAAACCTAACAATGTGATTACATTACAATGTTTCCAGTTTATGAACATATAGATAAGCTGTGCTTGACCATTTAGCTCCATAATCATAGTTATATGAAAATATTTATTTGGTTTGGAATCCCATAGTATAAGGACTGCTTCTGACTGCAGATACCTTTGGCGTAACTTCAAAAGCAATTTCTGCTTTTTGTCTTATTTCATTATATTAGAAAAAATCCTGTTCTAGAACTGTGTTTGTTTTTCTACTGCAGTGATACTTAAACTAAAATTCTTTATAAAGTCGTCCCTTGCAGGGCAAGAAGGGGAACTTACACGTTAGCCTGCCTTACTGGAGGGTACTGTCTCATTCCTGCGCAGCCCTGAATCTGATTATTTCAGTCCTTCTGTGTGGGCGGTTTCAGTGGCTTGCCTTTGGGTCTGTCCATGCCCACTTGCCTGCTTTGAGTCAGCATGTGTTTTGTTACTTTACATCAGCTAGTGCTATATGTGGGACTTTAGTCAGGCTTACCTGTCCTTCCTATATTAATGATTATGGGGGAAGTGTATCAGGAAAACTCTCAACTTTTAATTTGTGTCAGTAACTGAACAGCCCCTCTGCCAAAGTCTTTGATGACTGTAATTCAGCTACATGTTCCTAAGTTTCCCTGCAATTTCATGGCATTTGAGAAGAGAAAATTCTAGTTTTGCTTTAGGCGAAATGTATGTTTGAAAGTTTTGAAAATAAGTTTTCTCTGCTTATGTGTCTTCACTGTTGTCTTCCTCTGCAGCAAGCTCTGCCTTTCTTAACCAATCCTGAGCTGTAAATTGATACACTTTTCTTTTCCAAAATTTGCTCTGTAGGGATCAGAATATATTAACTCTGAAAATCGTTGGAAATGTTTTCCATTGTTATGGAGCTTGTCAAATTCACAGTCCATGTGGAATGTAGATGCGGCAGAAATATCCACTGTTGTGTTGATGGCAATGCATTCCAATTATCTTGCCACTGATGCTGGGGAAGGTGTTTTTGGTCCTCAGGAAGCACAGTTGCAAGAATGGGTTTCTTTCCTGATTTCAGATGTAAGTGTGTGGTTAAGTGAAAAAAGAACCCAAAACCTCAGGCTGAAGGAGTCCAAGAGCAAGTGGTGAAAGGAGACTGATAGAATTACAATAGCATATAGAGATAGAATTAAAAGACTGAATTTCAATTTTGGTTACACCTTTTCATCCACTCAGGAGTCAATCAGCCATTTTCATAATCTGCATCTCTGTATGGATTGATTTGTTATTGTTGCAAAGCCTTTTGCACAGGGCTCAAAACCTTTTAATGGTCTGTCTTCTGTGAGGCTTAGAATAGAGAATTTCCCAGTCCTAAAAGCTGCTCTTGAAGCAGAGTATTGTCAGGGGTGACAACTCTGCTAGTCTTTTCATCACTAGGAGGCAGAACCATTGCACTGTCTGCTGCAATTAAATGTCCCACACAGGAGAGGCTGTGTTCCTAAGAAAGAGTCAAGCTCTTAGAACATACTTTTGGAAGACTGCAAAATTATGTTGGGTTTTTGGAATTCACCAGGTTTCATAAGGGATTTACTAGATTGTTTACTTCCAGTCATTCCAGGGTTTTTTTGCTTTGTTTTTGGTTTGTTGTTTTTTTTCTTTTTTCATTCTGTGTTTTTTCTTCTGTAAAGGCAATGCAATTTACAATCTGTAAGGGAGACTTTCATGACTGCATTGCACCTGTCTGTCAATCGCAGATCAGATCTCACTGAAATACTATATTTGGGTGCCAAAAGTCAGAGATTTCTGAAATTGCTACTCCATCCTGATAACTGAGTGTCCCAGATTTGCAGAAAGTGAGGACGCAATGAGATATTTTTACTGTATTATTTGAATTTTATTAATAATTTACAATGATAGGGGCAAATAAGTTTAGCAGCAAAATGTCTGTGCTGACAGGCCTGCAAAAGGCAAGACATCAGGAATACATATAACTGCAGGATAACTTTTCTAAACCCAGATTTGTCAACAGCAAACCAGAAGGCAGAAACAGTGTGAAAATGTCATTTGCCAGTGGAACCAGTACCTAATTGACACTTGTAGTCTGTAATGCCTGTTTCTCATTTAACAGCTTTCACAGTAGAGGTACTTAAACTTTATTCCATGTTTTCTTGTTTAGTCTCAATTTCTTACTTTGACACATAGCAGAATCCTAAGGGGAAACTAAACTACAGCATAGATGCTTGTAAGCTGATGAAACCTTTCTGTGAGAATCAACGCAGAAGAGAACTTGATATGATAGACTGCAGCTTGCTCTATGCAAGGTTTACAAAGCACTGTCTTAAAACACGCTGTAGCGCAACCAGTTCATTTCCAGACTGTAAGTGTCAAATCTGGTCAAGCAGATCCTCGCATGGTTTCAAAAGACATTATTGTTTCCCTCTCTCCTCACTCATTCACCATTTCAAAAACTGCAGATGTTAGATGAGATTTTTATTTTCAGCATACAGGAGACTCTAGTCAACTGAGTCTTCCCCTTCAAGATGAGTGTCTTATTTGAGGTGAAGGGGTCAGCAGACTAAACTGTCCATATTGAGAGGGTTTGTGTGAAAGGGTAAGGATCCCAGTCCTACTGGTGGGTGACACTGGCCAGCAAGAGTCCCTCAGCCCTGCATCTAAGGATAAGGGTAGCCTCTGTTAAAATAGTCACTTAAAGATTAGGTACACAGATGTGAGCCTATAAAACAGACAGTAAAATATACTTTCACTATATTTTCTGTGGGTGCTTTAAACATTCAGATACTGAAGATAAAAGATGCTTTTTGGAAAAAAAAAAAAAGGAGACTTTTTACTTGGTTTTGAAGAAGGTGGTTAAGGGAAGTTGTTTTGAGGAGAGGGAACAAGTGAAAGATTCCCGGAAGGCAGGTATACTCCGCCAGTTGAATGAGATTCAGGTTTGTCCTCAGGAATCCATGCTAGCTTAGAGAGATGCCTCCCTGTTTGGCTGGCTGCCTTCAGGTGGCTCCTGGCATATTAACTGGCTTCTGTGGTTTGATTCTGAGAGTATAGCAGTCAGAGAAAGAGCCTGGAGGCAACTATCTGCGGTCAATTACATGCAGATGCCTGTTCTGATAAGAAATCAACTGGCCTTCAACCTAGATTGGTGCATAATGCATAGTAAACATTGTTGGAGTGGGAGGTGTAGGGCACCACTTTGCCCTGTTTATATAGTACCACCAAGTAACAAAATCAATCTCTTTCCTATGTATTGATCAGATGGTAGTTCCTGTATTGATTTCTTCAAACATGAGTGAAATGGAATACAGTCTTGGTTAAAACTCAGTGTTTATTTCGTGTGGATAGAAATCAGGGTGACTCCCTGTTCTACTGTATTGAAGGGCTGGTTGCAGGATTCAGTGTGCTGGGTACCCACAACTGATCTCTCTCTGCATCCAGAGATCCAGTGCATCACCCAGCAGAAAGCTACTTTGGGAAAGTGGTGAGTTTTTGTTTCCTTTTTAAAAACAACATATGCTATTGCTGCGTAAAAGGTACAAAGCAGAGATGATATTGCAAAGCACAGGGAACCATGCAAAGGTAACAGGAAAAGAAAAGATGAAAAAATATGGCACTTTGTACTCCAATGTTAAAAAAAAAAAAAAATCAGTTTGTGTGGTTTTTTTTTTTTTCTTTTTTCTTTTTTTTTTTGGGTTTTTTTAGTGAAAGCATTCAAAATGTCTCCCACCTTGATGAACAAACTTGTTCCTGAAAATATGGCCAACTTTAACTTCCTTCACCTAGGCACTCTAGGGTTTCAAATGCTTGATATTTTATGGTCATTGTGTTTCTCCTCTGTTTTGCTTTTTTCCTTCATCATACTACTTTCTTCCTTTGGTTGAATGGTCTATACAGGGTTATCTAGCTTTTATGCTGCCATTCAGTACTCTGCTGGCTCATATGTTGATTTGTTTGTCATTATGCTATTCATATGTTTCATGTGGGCAGTTTCTCTGTTTTTCAACTCCTGTTTTTTAAAAAAACAAGACAGTAAAGTCAGCGCTAGTTTTTTCCTGCTTACTGATTCAAAGAGGAAGATTCAGTTGGTCACCTAAAATGCAAAATTACTTTCAGCGCTTTTCATATAGCCATGCACTTCTTAAGCCGACATGTTATAGAAGATTTTAAAGAAGTTTTTTATACAGCTATATGTAATGCCATTAGCTTGTTAAGATGAAAACCAGATCAAACTAAGAAAACATCCCTACTCATCTTCCACACTAAAGTAATTTTCTATGTGATAGCTTTGTTTTTTCTGTTTCTTGAAATATCTTTAATCTCTTTATTCCTTTCACCGAAACACATCTTCACTTGTTTGAAGGTCCTTGATCACCACATTTAAACTGGATGGCAGAGACAGCTTGTGCAGAGGACTCTTATCATACCCTGTGTACTTTCTTTGAGGCTCACCTAGTTTAAGGAGCTGATGAGCAGAAAAGTTTTGGGCTGTCTCCTGCACCACATTTGCCTGTAAACTGCCAGAGCTTGTGTTGTGTGCATTCCTGGAAGCTAGAAGACAATAGTGGACAGGATACATTTAGGATGTACTACCAAAGCAGAAATCTCACCTTTTTCTGTTGTCTTTTAGCTCATGTTTCAAATTCTTCCGGCTGTCTGTGACTGCCCTCACACATCTGGCTGAAAGATAGCCTGTTTCCTTGAAGTAGTGTACTCCAGGTTTTAGATTAAATTATCTGACCTAAATTTTCATGTTGATTTGGATGTTCCCCACTAAGGACTGAGCTAAAACACTGAGGCGACATGTGTAGCAGAGGCAGGCTTGTGTTTTAGTAAGGCCGCAGTCCCAGAGATGTTGAGGCATGTGTACAACCATCCCTGACTTTAGTATGACACAAGATTTAGACAGAAGAGCATAACATTTAGAATTAGTACCTAAAATTTCACTTACGGTTTGTCGGAGTGTTTAGCTTAGGTGCCTCATATTCTACCAATTTTCAAAAGCTTCTTTACACTTTGGTAAGATAAAAAATTATCTGCGCCCCCACTGGAATGTTTATTTGAGAACGTCCCCAGTTCTTCTAAAATCATAACTACATTTAGGAGAGCTCCCTAATGCAAGGATTCCCAGCAGCAGGCAGGCCTTTCAGAAAATGTATTTTCTGTGTATTGAAAGAAGGATACAAGTAACTCACTTCCCTTTTCTCAGCTCTTTTTTTGTTTTGTTTTGCTTCCCTTGTTAAGTTATAGAATGTTTTGATCCCTACTTCTTAACTTAGTTACTGACTTAGTTATTTCTCTCCACAGCTCCTTTTTTCTCTAGTTTTTCTTTTTCCCTCTTTTAAACAGGGCTCTTGATTTTGCATAAAATCTGGTCTGTAGGTGGCCACAATGGAAGCTGTTTAGAATTTATTTTAAAAATGAGATCCCTCCTGCTACTTAGACAATCTGTTAAAATAACATGCACAATTGAATATGACCTAGTCTCCTTTTAAACAAAGTGTCCTAAAGGAAGGGAATCTGACCTCTCTCATCCTGCAACAAGGGTTTTCCAAGGTTAGCTTCTGCCTGTAGTGTGAAATGTTTTAACTTTCTCTGAAACAGTCAATTTAAGGAGGAATTCCTTTATACTTTATTTTGACAACCATTGAGGGAAAGGGCTTGAGGCTAAATTAGAGTCCTGTATCTTGTGTGTTTTAAAACTAGAAGCTCAGTGAATTCTCTTGAGAGAACCTATCCATGTGTAAATAACATATGATCAATTAAAAAAATTAAATTATTGGCTTGCGTTTGGTTTGCCTGAGACTGTAGAAGGGGAATAACCTTCTTGCAAGCAAATGTAATGTCCTAAATTGCCATATAGCTCTTTGAAATATTTCCCTGTATTTGCCCGGTGGTTGTCTACCTTAAATAAGATACAGGATGACTGTCACAGAAGTAATTGGAAAAAGTAAAGAAATAATTGAAATTTGAAACATTCCTCCCAGTCTTCAATACAAATATACCTGGAAATGAGACTTTGATTTGTTGATGGATATAGTTACTGCATTTCCAAACTAGATTACTGATTTTTTATTACAGAATAAGGCAGACGTTTTTCATTAAATCATTGTTCCCATTCCTGGTGTTTTTTTCTGGTCAATAGCTGAAGATGTGTCTTTAGGGATGAAGAGATTGCCTCAAGCATCACAGTGTATGTCAACACTCATAGCAGCAGTGCCTGACTGCACACCAAGCTCTCAAGGCCAGGTACCTTACCCTGGCCCTAAGAGCGGTTCTGAATCTGTGTCTGGCTGTTGTACAGGGGTACAAGTTGAGTGACGTGAGTTTGTTCACCAGGGGAAGTCGCTAATAAAAACTGAAGTGGGGTTGGCATGCATACTCACAGACAGGCAGTGAGGTGTGCTCTGTCTGGAGGACATCTACACACTTGGTGGGGTTCATCACCTCTGATTTTTGATGTCCGCAGTGTAGAAGTCCACGTCTGAGTTAAACACCAAGGAGGCCATTGTAGTCACTGGTGATCTGTTTGTTGTAACTGATGGAATCTAGAGAGAAATTCATCTGGGTACCTCAAGTACGTGATGGACTGTTTTCCAGACTTGGGTATCATGCAGGTCAGTGTAAGCTTACTCACAGCTGGCCTGTTGCTGAGACCCACCATTTATGTGGAAAGGACCAGTGATTTTGCTGCCCTGAGCACTGCTCAGAAAAAGTACCTTTGTCTCCTCTGTAGGAGGTCAAGGGTGTTTCACACAGGTACCCTCCTCTTCCCCTTGCAGTTAGGTGCAACATGCAGGTCATAATACATGCTGAAACATTAGGGTAACAGTTGACTGCCTAACACATCCAAGACCTATAACATGTTCTTCCTGAAATCACAAGTTTAAATCCTATGCATGTTAACCTTAGAAGTCTAAAGTAAAATCAGGAAACTTTCTTTTCTGTATGGATAGGTCTGTAATACATAGTGGACAAATGGGATTCGGCTGTACTTTACCCCTGCATCTCATGGACATAAGTAAAAAACTAAAAATGGCATTCCTGCACTACTTGAATTGTTTAGAGATATATCTCATAACAAGATGAAAAGACAATTCTGAATGTAGTGCCTGTTTGTGCCTAACATTAATAAATTACAATGGATTCTGAAGACAGAAACATACTGACCATATTTGTATTTGTATTTAAGGACAAAGCTAAATCTCCTGGCCTAGATCCATCTTTGTATTTCAGTGAGGTACAGCGACTTACAGTTGAGGCAGTGCCAGCTAGGCCAAGGCTGATCAGTCTTCCTTTCTGTCTTTCTCTACAAAAGTCTGAATGCTGATGGATTTATCAAAAAATATCTGTCATAATTTTTTACTGTATTGTTGTGTTAGGAAAATATTTATATGTATAATATATATATAACATATATTATTTTGACTTGAGCAAAAAGTGCCTCTTTTAATTGTTGAAACTGACCAAGCAGGCAACTCCCTACACCAACTATGCCATGAAGGGATGTTTACATCCTGTGTTTTTTTCAGATCCCCTGAGTTAAATAGCACTGCTGGAAAAATGAAGCCAAGATTGTTCACATTGTATATATAAACCACCAATTTGCATGTGATTTTTCCAGGTTCTAATTTACTGATTAGCAAATGCTATTTAAGTGTGTCTAAACCACAATTTTAAATTAGTATGCATGGTAAAATAAAGAAGCTAATTGGAAGCAGCCAAATTAAAATACATATGAAACCATATCTATGGAAAGGTATTTCTTCCTTCAGTCATATAGTCCCTTCCGATTTGTCCTAACCCTGTGTTGTGTCTTGAAGGGGGTCAGAATGCTGCTATTAGTCACAATTCGGAGTCCTGCCTGGATCGGGGTTTTCTGGACCGTAGCATTAATGCAAAATGCAGCAATACAGTTGTGTAACACAGTCTTATTATCTAGGCTATAACAAATTAGCCTGCACCTTTAAGGTGCTAGGAAACACTTTCAGTCATTTTCATTTATTCAGTGCTTACAGAATATTAATAAGATGCTTATGTTTTGATTACTCATATTATTAAATGAAGTGATCAAGTTAATTAGCAAAATGTCGTGATTTTTCTGCTTGATATCATTGGGGAAAAGTGTAAAGTATCAAAGAATGTATCAGCCTTTATTATCATGCCCAAATGTGGTTATTTGGGTACTGAGATGCACCTTAAAATTCTAATTTTGCTTTCCCAGTTCAGAATGCTTATCTTTTATTCCAAGCTTTCAACAATAACTGTAAGCATACCGTTCTGGTTTGTTTATTAAAGTTTGCAAATTATCTGTTATAAGAGTACTACACGTACAAGACCGTAATTTAAAGAATCATTTTGGCCAAGTGTCAAACACGATATCCAAAAGTTAAAAAAAAAAAAAAAAAAAAAAAGGTAGGACAGTTTGGTTTGGTTGATTGGTTTGTTTTTTGGGAACTTTCTCTGCATCCAGGGGATTTTGTTGATCTCATGTACCTTTGTCTCTGAGACAATGGCACTGGCTGGGCCCTGCTGTAGAGGATCCAGGGAGATGATCCAGCTGAAGATTAATATTTTGTCATCATGTCATAAGATTAGTTTTTAGTAAGCATGTGACAACTGCTGCAAGCACCAGGATCTGGGAGGTGAGGCAGAACTTGCCCTTAAGCAAAGGTTTGGATTTAAGTCATCATCTGACTTTATTGATGGAACATGTCATCAAACATATTCTGACTTTACAGAGTGTACAAATTATTCATTTTCCACATTTCTGCTGCAAAAAGGGAGCTTTGCTCTTTTGTCATGTTTCTTGCGAGGAAAAACGTAAGAACCTGTGCTTAAAAAATTCTTCCTGATTTTAAATCATAAAGCCAAATGTATTTGTCACAGGTTTGTTTGAGTCCCTGTAGCAGTAGAAGATCTGAAAGCAAAAATACCTAAAGCTGTATTGTGTATTGGACCCATTTCCTCTTTGCAAGTTCTAAATTCTACACTTGCAAAATGAAAGCAGATGCATGTGGAAACTTTGTGCTTGTCAGATATTTTTTGTGTTGTTGCTGTTTTTTGGTTTTTTTTGGTTTTTTTTTTTTTTTTCCCAAAATTTAATATTTCATCTTAGGGAAATGAAAAAAACTGTCATTTTCATAACAAAGCTAGTGTTTTTTCCTACCCATGGAAGCAAAATTTAGTCTTGGAGCAAGTATGAAGCAAGACTTAAAATGGTTAATGTTGGAAATTATTTATGAATGCATAGTTGGACCCCTGTATTTGGTTATAGTTTCTTAGAATATGTGGCTCCCAACTAGTCTTGTTTAGAAATTTTGTTTCTCTCAGACACTTGGTACTTTGCCAAATTGCCCTTTTATTTTTTTATTTTTTTTTTTTTCCCCCAGCATAGGTTTCATGTGGCTTCCCTCAATTATTTCTGCCTTCATAGTGGGCTGAAAATCCAAAACAACATGCCAACAAATGCGAGGTTTTACACCAGATCCCCACATTTTATTGATTCTTGCATTACCTCAAGCAAAAAGTAATTGTACTAAGAACTTACAAAGTCTGGGTGTTATTTCCACCCACTGTGTGTGTCCCTGGGGATAAATCAGAGTACCTCTGCAATTTTCCCTCTGCAAAAGTGAACTGCCATGGAGAGAGATGCATATAATGAATTTTTATGAAAGAGTTGCAGGGTCTTTGCCTCTGAGACTGTACGAGAGAAACCAATGAAAAATATGTTCTTTGGACATACTAATGCTACTATATTAAAATTAAGATCACCGCAGTCCTAGTATTGTGGGACCCCCAGAGAAGAAACATGGTGCTTTGTACAGCATGATGCCAGAACAGATTCCTAAAAGAACTTTATTCCTTCTTTGAATGAATAAGTGTCTGTGTCTTTGGAATGTGTCTTTGATGCTTCATTTTAGTTTTTGTAGCTTGTCCTCTAGCTTCGCTCTTGTTCTCTTTTTTCTTGTTTTGCTTGTACAACTGTTACTGAGCGTGGCCCTAATTAAAAGAGTAGATGCTCTTACACATCTTTCAGGACCCCACCAAGATCCTGTAATCCAGGCTGTATGGCTTCTTATGATCCCCAGTGGAAATCTACTTTAGAACAGATGTTGAATGAAGTATAATGTCAAGACAACACCATAGGAAATTAGCCAGGAGGTGAGCCATGAGGCTTGTTGCAAATGGTGTCAGGGGTTAGAAAAATACTTGCTGCCTAAAAAATCCCAGAAAATATGTTACTGAGCTATCCAGTTCTTCTGATGACATCAGGATGTCCACAGGTGCAACAAAGACACTTCAGGTTATTAATCTCAGACACAATTTATGTAAGTAATTTTCTGTTGTATCAATGTTGGCAAGTAGTAGTTTGACTAGGAACTTACCTTTAAGAATTCTTCAGGGTCTGGAGCCATCAGTTCTTGATTTACAGAAGTATTTCTGGTTCAGGCCACTACTGAACAAATTTCTAAATGTGATTTTCTCTTCTGGGTTTTGTAGTCCTTAGAAGAAACACACCTGGGAAGTTAAATTGCCAGTCATTTTACAGTCACAGCCTTTGTCTGTCAACAAGATTAATCATCATGCAAGTGAATTTAGATGTCCTCAGAAGGTGGAAAAGCCTTTGGCACAACCTTGCATTGACTGTCTGGCACACCTCTGTTCACTTGTGTGGAGGATGATCTAATCTGTTTAGTGTTTGATCTCAAAACCTGTCAGATATGTGATTCTTCTGAAGGGTACATAAAACCAGCAGTAAATTGTAGATCTCTTAGCAACAAACCTATTTAGGCCATAGGGAAGAAAGACTTGTGGACTTCAGTCTGGACTGCTGTAACTTACTTACTTATCTGAAGGTGTTTTAGGCTCACATATTTCTGCTTTGGGCAGAAAATTGTGTGTACCCATTTCACAGGAGTATTCTCCAGCATGTTAGGAATACTTGAACACTCCTATCTTGCTTGTAGCTATGTCCACTTTCACTTTGATTAGTCAAGTTCTTTCAATTCAAAATCATTCTCAGCCTCTATCTTCTTGAGACGCCTTCAAGAAGTAATCTGAAGTTGCAAGAAGGCATAAGATTTCTTGTTAAACGGCGGCATTCCTTTTCTTTGCTATTGCTGCTAAAGTGAAGATGGATCACAGTAGTAGTTCTGGTTAGAATACATCCATTTTCTTATTTTTACGTAGGTGCTAGAAAGAGAAATGACAACTTACTGAATATTTTTAATATCTTCAGGAACTGCATTCTGCATCTGGAAAGAGCTTCTTTCCAGGTAGTATTCAGTAAACAGGCTGTAATGGCTCTTTCACAAGGAAGAGTATTTCTTGTGTAAGTAGCTTTCAGCAACAAATCAATCACCAGCTGGCATGCACTGTCATAATGAAAAAGGAGAGCTATTTAGCACCAAAATGTCATGCAGCATGGATATGAAGGCATGTATACATATTATATTGCAGTGCCAATATAATTCTTTACATCAATTATTCCCCCTCATTTACCTCCCTCCCAAGAACAATTATATCTGGGCTTTTATTAATTCAGAAGAAGCAGACAGAAATGTTCTCAGAGCTTTCTGTCCATAAACAGACAGATATAAATTGTTCATCGTTGATCCAGGCTTAGTTTTGTCCTGGTTGTGGAAAGGAGCACGGATGCCTATGTCACTCTCTCCACTAAGTCAAGGGATGTTTTGTCTCTGATGGATGGCTGGATGAGGATTTGAGTTTCTCCATACCGACCTGGTTTCTCAGTATGGAAACCTGAGCTGTCCTGTCTTATTCCAAAAAGTTGCTGCTGGAGTCTGTGGTAGGCGTGACACAACTGTTTAGGCGAACAACAGTCCTCTAGGGCTGGGGGGCAGAGGATAAGAGCAGTGAATTGCAGCCCCTGGAAACCTCTCCACCACCTGAGGAAACCCCATTGTTGCCTGAGGAAAGAACCTGGGGAAGAGTGTTTTCTGGATAGCTTCTTTGTGAGGAAATACATTCGCGATTAGGTCTTACTGTAATGCATCCCATACTCTGGGTTACCTCATGCTGTGTTTCTAAGGTGGGTCAGTAACAATGTCACATCCCTTAACATTGAGAAACTGATGGGAGAACAAAAAGTTTTATTGGATGTAGTATTGGCATGGAGCTTTTTAAGGCAACCTTTTTCCATTAACTGGGAAAAGGCAGGAATCTGAGAAGGATTTTTTTTAGCTTGTAACTTTTTGAAGAGATCTTTTATTTTGCATGGTTTGGGGGTTTTTTCCAACTAAATTTTTAATAAAACTTTATAGAAATTAGTTTGGATATTTTCTAAACCAAACATTTCTGAGTTTCAGATCTGCAGTTTCCCTTCATTAGTTAAACAACAAAGATAAAGCTTGTTAAAAGTAGGAAAGAGCGAAAAACACTTTGACCCAGAAACATCTATTCTTATATTTGTACATTGAGTTCAAACCGTTTTTGAGATATTCAAGTTTCAGCATGTTTCAGGGTTGGGCAGCTTCTCAAAACTTTAACCTTTGTGCAAGATGGAAAAGATATTTTCCAATCAGATTTAAGTTTTTAATGTGCCATTTTACCTGGTACCTGATGAGTGGAGAAGCTCTTCTGTTCAGAGGCACTAGCAAAATCTGAGCATTTCCTTATAGAGAAATGTGACTCAGAGAATTGTATAAACATCAGGTATGGTTACTTACCTGTGTGTGGAAGGAGAAGAATATGATACAGCTGGAAATATAGAAACACTGATATGAGAATTGAATTTCAGAAGATAAAAGTGAAAATGTGTACTGCATGTTGAAACAAACATCATCTCAGAATCTGGAGTTTTTTTTCTGTCATGCCAAATGAAATGTTTGACTTTTGTTAATCAGTTTATTTTAATTGCAGTCTGTGATGCAATGGATAATAAAACTTGCAGCAGAGAAATAAGGAGTAATGATTGATCCACATGGAATAAATAAGCTGTCAGAGGAGCTGTTCTTCTGTCAGCAGGTTTCTGTAACATTATCACATCCTTATTATCTAGGTTACACTTTGCACAGCTGCAAACACTACAAGATAGAACAATAAAGATCCTTCAGCTATGTTTCAGGCTTGGAAAACAGTGGTGCTGATGCAGAGGCTTTTGTTCTGCATGTTTAATGGACAAAATGTATTACATTTCATTTTATTTTTTGCAGGACAATGCAGTTGTTTTTTGTTGTGGGGTTTTGTGGGGTGTTTTTTTCAGATAGCAGGGAACTTACGAAAGGGAAATGGCTCTGACCCAGATGTAGACTGCGTAATGAAATCTGGGGTTCTTTTAATGACATATATAGTTACAAGATTTTTCTTGCTGTTCCTGTGATCTTATTTGAATCATATATTTGCAATATATGGGGGGAAAGAGTATTTCGTTCTTCAATCTCCACCCCCTTTTCTTACACATGCAAACTGTCAATTGTGATATTAAGTGCTGGAAACTTCTTAGGTTACTCAGAGGAAAGAAGAGAGTCCAGATTTCCTCTATAGAGGCCCTGGAAAGTAAGAGCAAAAGCAAGTTCCTAATCCATATCAATGCATTGTCTGTCATTTTAGCAAGGAGCAATGGCATGATCTGGCAGTGGGGAGTCTTAGTGCTTTCCAGGAGATTTCTGCATCAGCATCACTTATGTGATTAAACCTGTCTTACCCTAAAGGCAGCAACTATGTCTGTTCTTGTACAGGAGTAATGAATTGTATCTTCAGCTTGAGGTGAAGTGTAGTCCACTGACCTGGACATTCTGGGTGAATGCAAAAAGGTGCTGTAGCTGACGTCCACAAAAACCTCTGTAGTTTCCTCTCCTTCTTTCACAAGTTCTTTCATCTGGTATTTGCTGTTTTTAACTGTTTTAATATTTGAACTATAAACTCCAACTCACATTTTTTCTTTAACTTAGAAATGAATGGTGATGTTTTCCAAGGATTCCTGCTCTGTTAGTTCCTCTGAGATCTTACAGAGATTATGCTGCAAGTGATAAAGACAGAATAGTCCTGAACACCTGATAACAAATCTATAGGAAGGGTATCAAGACACAAAGGGAAACATTCTTCAGTGTAAGTAATTTCTCTTCCTTTTTCCCATCACTTTACCTGAAATTGTAAATTGCTTTAGGATCATAGAATAGTTAGGGTTGGAAAGGACCTTAAGATCATCTAGTTCCAACCCCTCTGAAATGGGCAGGGACACCTCACCCTGGGCCATGTCACCCAAGGCTCTCTCCAACCTGGCCTTGAACACTGACAGGGAGTGTTGCAGCATGTTTGGAAAGATTTTATACAAAATATGGCCCCAGCCCTGAAACCAGAAACATGTCTGTGATTTTTCTATCTGTCTGAGGATCCTTTTTATTTCAGTGGTACTCTGCAATTGTATGGGGGCCCTTTCTCACATGTCAGGCTGTTGTAGGTCAAACAGTGGACTTGTGAACAGTCTTGTATTGCCTAATTTTTTTGGAAATGTTTCCAAACAAAATTCATAACAAGGAGGTGAGAAATGTAGGCTGTTCCACCCTGAAAGTTCTAAGCTATTATTGCTATAATTAGGGATTGCCAGCCTTGCTGAGGCTACTAGACAGACACAAATGAAATTCACTGTTCTTGTGCGTCTTTTGTGCAGTGGGTCATGTGAAGTGGTGAAAAGATGTTCTCCCTCTCTCTTGGGGAATTATTTAGAAGAGGGAAAGAAAGGAGTTTGTTGCAAAACCAAAATTGCAATCCAGAATTATTTGGTTACTTTGACTGCAGAATATTGGTGTTAGAGACACAGCCAGGGGCTGATCTAGTCTGCAGCTTGATTTGCCTGAAAATTTGCCAGTGGAAAGACTATTTCCCTAGCTGAAGTTTAAAAAAAGCAGGGAGAAAGGCTTCTGGAGAGGAGTATAGCAAAATCGAAATGAAGAATAAATCCATGTGAAAGAAAGAATGATTTTTCTTTCCTCCACTTCCCTACTGTTTCGATTATGAGGGACAGCTTTTATTCTTTCCCTTGTTGGCCTTGTCTTCTTCTCCTTCACAGCTGGGTTCTCCAAAGGAATTGCTGTTGCAGAATTACAAGGAGTTTCTAAAAATCTCACCCCTGCCATTCATCTGGGCTCTGCTGTGCTCACAAATTCACAAATTGCTGTGATTTAGATATCCTATCAGAAGGTGTCCTGCGTGACTAGGTCAACATTCTGCCGAACTTTACTTCCTCCCCCAGTGCCATCTTCCCCCTGCTGAACCCTGTTATTTGCACGCTGCACTGAGGCAGCAGCGCTCTAACCAGGAGAGGGACATTAGGGAGAATGGCTTTTATCTACATCCAGGAAATTAAATAGAACATCACCCCACTGAACTTGTCAGGCTCCGTAATCCTGGAGTGTATTTGGAAGCCCCTGGGGCCCAGTATTGCTGTATGCAAGCCCAGTAAAAGACTTGTGGTGCTTTGGGTATGGAATATGCACAATTTGTGCTACAGAATGAAGAATATTAAAAAACCCCAACAGTCTAACAGCCTATTGTTGATGCCCAAACCAATACTGTTAATATTTTAGGTTTAGGTTTAGGTTAAAAACCATATAACTGTAAATAGATAAATAGATAAGCAGGTATATTTGATATTTGGCCAGGACTCTACTGACCAACAGAGGATTAGGGAAAAAGCTGATGTGTGGAGTTATCACCAGTTGTGAGGCAGCAGCAAGCCAAGTAGCTCTGGGCATCTTCAGAAAGAGTCAGAAGAACACATCCACTGATACTCTGAGGTACCAACTGAGCAGATCAAAAAGCCAAACCTCTTTGGTTTGTCACATCAAAAACCTACATGTGAAAGCTTAGTTTATTGAAAGGTTTCACTAAGCAGCTTCTCTCACAATATAGAGTACTTATTACCTACATACCTTTACTCAGCACTTGAGAGGTATAGATCTTCTGTTTGTATCTGAGAAAAAGGTAGACTTGGAAATAGTACAAATACCTGTTTTCTTGTAACGGCATAAGGTAATATGTTAGAGAATAGGTGATACAAAGGTATTAGCAGGCTGTTCTTTATCTCATTTGGAAGTTACAAGGGTGGTTAAATTTTCTACGGATTTTTTATTAAACCCCAGACAATTACACTAGCCTACTAATGACTCACATAAAGATAACATAGAAAGAAGTCTTCTATAAAACAAAGGTAAACTCAAAGCAGCGCACAGGGTCTTATAATTTAATCGAATGCGGAGTAATTCAACACTGAAAATTAAAGGCCAAAATTTCTGCTAGAAAAAATCAGATTTAAAATGAGGCATTAAGTCCAGCAGACTCATTTGAAAGATGTAAATTCATTCAGCTTTTCATACTAGGGCCTGATGGAAGAACTTTTCACAATATGAATGCTGTTGTTGCAGATTTCTAAAACACACTCGATGTGTATTACATTCCTTTGAATAATGACTTGCAACATTCAAACAAGGTCATAAGCAGAAACAGTGAAATTCATTACAAGGAGAAATGTGCTGGGAGACAACAGTGTGCAACTTCCTTTGAAAGAGTACTGTGTTGTCATAATGATCACACATGAGAAGATGTCCTGTGTTCAGCAGTAGCAGTCATTTTTTTCCTTCTTAGTAGCTGGTGCAGTGCTATGGTTTTGACTTTCAGCCTGGGAAGAGCGCTGATAACACCGATGTTTTCAGTTGCTGCTCAGTAATGTTTAGTCTGACCAAGGACTTTCTGAGTCTCATGCTGTGCCAGGGAGGAGGGGAAGCCGG
>WYDI02041189.1:0-46753 GCA_009867235.2 Psittacus erithacus
TTCATCAGGTCCCATGGACTTGTGCACATTCAGGTTCTTAAGATGGTCTCGAACCAGATCCTCTCCTACAGTGGGCCAAAGGTCTTCATTCTCACAGTCCCTGCGTCTGCCTTCCAAGACTTAGGTGGTGTGGTCAAAGCATTTGCAGTGAAGACTGAGACTGAGAAGTCATTAACAACCTCAGCCTTCTCCAAATCCAGGGTAGCCAGTTCTCCTGATGGCTTCCGGAGAGGGCCCACGTTGTCCCTAGTCTGTCTTTTATTCGCTATGTACCTATAGAATCCCTTCCTGTTACTTTTAACATCCCTAACCAAGTTCAATTCTAACTGAGCCTTAGCTTTCCTAACATGGCCCCTAGCTTCCCAGACAACATCCCTGTATTCTTCCCAGGCCTCCTGTCCTTGCTTCCATCTTTTTTAAGCCTCTTTTTTCCTTCGAAGTTTCCTCAGCAGCTCCTTATCCATCCAAGGAGGTCTCCTGGCCCTCCTGCTGTACTTCCTTCTAGTTGGGATGCAACACTCCTAAGCTTGTAGTAAGTGATCCTTGAATATCAACCAGCAGCCTTGGGCCCCCCTATCCTCTAGGGCTATTTCCCATGGAACCTTACTAAGCAGGTTCCTGAAGAGACCAAAGTCTGCTTTCTTGAAGTCCAGGGCAATGAGCTTGCTGCACTCTCTTCTCACTGTCCTGAGGATTTCGAATTTGACCACCTCATGATCAGTGCAACCAAGGCTGCCCTGGAGCATCACATTTCTAGCCAGTTCTTCCCTGTTGGTGAGCACGAGGTCAAGCATGACACCTCTCCTTGTTGGCTCCTCTATTACTTGCAGAAGGAAGTTGTCTTCCACACAATCGAGAAACCTCCTGGATTACTTGTGCCGGGCCATTCTGTCCCTGCAACAGATATCATGGTGGTTGAAGTCCCCCATGAGAACGAGGGCCTGTGAGCGTGAGGCTGTTCCTATCTGCCTACACAGTGCTTCATCCACCGAGTCCTCTTGATCAGGTGGTCGGTAACAGGTCCCCACAGTAATGTGTCTCATCGTTGTTCTCCCTTTAACCCTGACCCACAAACTCTCTATTGACTGCTCACCTGTCTCCAGACAGAGTTCCATGCTCTCCAGCCTATCCCTAACATCAATATCGACTCCCCCTCCCCGCCAGCCGGGCCTGTCTTTCCTAAAGAGCCTGTAACCTTCCATTCTGACACTCCAGTTATAGGAGCCATCCCACCATGTTTCTGTGATGCCTATTATATCATACCCACGTAGACGTGCACACGTCTAATTCCTCATTTATTCCCCATGCTGCGGGTGTTTGCATAGAGGCATCTGAGTCGGGCTCCAAATGAAGCCATCTCATTGGCTGGAGAGGCTGGAATATCTCTGTATTACTCCAAGCTTTTATTATAGGTGCTGGCAACTGTCTGGGTGTGTTGGGATGGAATGATGCTCCCATCCCCCAACACATCTGTTTTAAAGCTTTCTTAAAGTAGGCTATATTCCTGCTTCTACATGTCTTCATTTTTGTGGGTTTTTTTTGGTTTTGTGGGGTTTTTGGGGTTTTTTTTGTTTCTTTTTTTTTTTTTTCCTTTTTCCAAGTGAGTTCCACTGAAACCTCTTTTTCTGTTGCTAATTGACATGTGGAGGTGTATTTCAGAAACAGCTTTCTTGTGTCCAGCCACTCTACCAGTTTGTATATTAGTTGACATTTGACTGCATATCAGAAGAAAAAGCTGGTATAAAAGTCTAGATTTCTGTTTAATTTACTGATAATATGAAAGTCATAGACTTTGACTGTGGTCAAGGATGACTTGCATTAGCATAGCTGATATGGTGATTATTCCACGTTGAACCTGATAGCTGACGTGCAAGGTTCTGTCATTCTGAGGCCATGGAACTGTCTGCTTTGTTTGCCTTCAGCTGATGACAATTGCAGTTTGTGAGGGCCTTAAGGGAGCTACTATGTTGGTACATGTGTGCAGCTATGTCAATGTGGTTTAAAGCTGCCTGGCAGATTTAAACCAGAATTTTTTGTATTTCAGTTTATCTAACATTTACATAGTGTTAATTCTTGTTTTGTGTTCTCAGTTCTTATTCAAGATAGAGATGCTTTTCTACTTTTCCTGGAAAAGTAGAGTTCATCTTTGAACCAGTGCAGGAGGCGCTGACATGAAGAGAGAGCATCAATCTGCAATTTAGGTGTTTCAGGGCCCCTGAAGAGCTGCCTTTTTCTAAACCAAGAGTCCTGGCCACCTGTCGTTGGTTTTGCTGAAAGGAGCTGGTGTTTATTTTTTATTTTTTATTTTTTGCATCCAGCAGTCTCTTTTCACTTTAAAGCTGAACGTGCTTATGGTCCATGCAATTACGAATAGTTTGAGTAGTGGATCAATGAATAAAAACTCCACTATGAGCTTGAATTCGGTAGCTCAGAACAGGGGTTTTGAACTTGTTTTCCACTCAAATACATCCCTAACTTACTACTGGAGACCTGTGGTGGTGTGTCGTTTTTTTTTTTTCTTTTGTTATTTACTTTACACAGCACTTGGCTTTACTGGAAACCTACTTCTGCAGATGGCTTGTGAAAAGAATGGTTATAAATAATCCCTAAAACATAACCAAAATAGGTTGTTTGGTTGTTTTAACTGTGATGTACGTGTATTGCTATTGAAACATATCTTAATATTCAAAAAACAATAGAAAAGTGATTTTTTAAAGGCTGAGGATGGAAGCCAGGCGTTTTTCAGTGGTTTCTGTTTATCAAGGGGCACTGTCAACTTAAATTTGAGCTGAAACTTGTTTTGTAATATTAAAGGTTTATAAAACCAGCACCGAAGTGTTTGTATAATGACTTACAAAGTCTCAGGAAAAACAGCATTTGTTAAGCAAATAAACATATCTTGTGGTCTCTGAATTCCTCTATACTGTGCTGCAAATCTGAAGCTAATCGTAAGTGAATCTTTATTGAGAAATGCCACAAAAGCCAAGCATAAGTAGTAGCAGTGTGAAGAATTACAGTTAAAAAAAATTAAAAATCTTGTATCTATGGTCAGTGCTGTGTTAAACCAACAAGGGTTAGGCTCTTTTGATTTGATGAGGTGAGTAGGTCTGGAGAAGACACCTTTAGCACCAGAGCATGGGGAAATTGCAGCGTCCAGAAGTCTTGATCCTGACTGGCCAGAGCCATCAAGGGAGCCCCAAGCCCTTGTCAGGCCTTGCCCATGAGCTGGCAGCACTGCTGACTGAGCAACAGACCGATACCTGGCAGTGCCAGGAGTGGTGACCACTACCCCTAAATGGATAAAACACTGTCCTGGGAGCATGGCAAACAGAGTGGGCAGTCGGGGCATGGCAGAGGAGTTTGCATGGGCAGGGTGAGCTGGAAGGGTCCGGTAGCTCATTAGGCTTCAGAGGTGAGCTCAGCCAGCGGTCATTGAGACCATGCTCTAGGATGGCATCATCGCGGCAGAACACAAGGAAAACAAAGTCCTCTGTGCTGTTCAGAAGGGACGTGGTGACCCAGATAGAGGCCCCTCAAAACCATGTAGCCATCCAGGTGTCTGGCTGTAGTGAGGGCCAGAGTCTGTCACTGATGTTGGATGGTTGCTGTGCAAGGTGTGACCAGGTTGGTGATTTGCTCTGCATGGTGACAGAGCTACAGGATGAAGTGGAATGGCTAAGGAGCACAAAGGAATCTGAGGAGGAGATTGGTGGAGCTGTACTCTACCATCCCTGAGAGAAGCAACCCAGCCATCCAAAACAAAAGAAATTAAGAATCCCCTACTTTTGCAGTTGGAAGCAGGTTACTCCTCAGAGTAGATGGCGTATTACCACCCAGCTTATGTCACCTTCCCAAGTACCCCTCTACAAGATTCAAGGCCCTGCTACTTTTCTGAGAATCAGGAAAGTGAGGAAGATGATGAAGTAGATAAGGGATCATCCAGGTTAGAAGAGTCACCACAGAAGAGTCAGAGAATGCATCATATCCCAACCAACTCTAGTAGGAAAAAAAAGAAGAGTGGTTGTGTTTGGTGATCCCATCCTAAGGGGAATGGAGGGCCTGATAAGTGGACCTGACCAGACTCACAGAGGAGTCTGCTGCCTCCCTGGGTTAGGGTAAAGGTCTTCACCAGAAGATTCTTGCATCTTGCTAGAAATGAGCCGGGGTAGAATGTCAGTGTTGGAGGCCAGGTCCACAGGGCAACTTAAGTGCATCTATGACAACGCCTGCAGCAACAAACAGGAGGAGCTGGAAGCCATAGTGCAGCAGGGAATTTGTGACGTAATTGCCATCACAGAAATGTGGTGGAATGATTCGTATGATTGAAATACTACAGTGGACATTTTATAAAAGTGTCTGACAGTATCATCCTATCTTCAAAAATCTTGCAATTTAGGTAGTCCAGAGTCAGGGAAAAGGGCACAGAAATACTTGGTATTTAAAATGCTGTGCAGCAGGCTCTGGTTCTTGGGCAGCCTGCGGAGTGCTGTGGCTTGTGCAGAAAGGATGGGCCTTGGGCCAAGGCTTCATGAACCTGTCCTCAGTGGGAAGCAGGGAGGGGGGAGGCCAGTGTCACTTGCTGGAGACATGAGCAAGGCATTGCTGGTGGCTTGGGCTCTGCAGGCTGCTGGAAGAGCAATCAGGTGCTTTGCCTAGGCTGTTAGTTGGTTTGTCTCCCAGTAATAAATTAGGCAGATTTTATACTACCTTCACTGTAAGTGACTTCTTTTACAATAAACCCTCTCTCTTTAAAAGCAAATCTTGTTATAATTTAGACTTGTAGTCTCAAATGCAGTTTTACATGTTATTGGGAGAGTTGTGCATGTATTTTGGTTTGGGTTTTTGTGGTTTTTTTAACCTTCCGCTTGGTTAATCAGGGCTGAGCAAAATACTAAAGCACTTCCTTTATTTACTGTATAAACTCTCTCACCTGTGTGCAGAGGATTATAGATCTGCTCGTAGATGTCTTCTGTGTTGTGGGACTTGCAGTCTCCTCTTCAAGAGCCCTTACTTCCTGGGTGTTAATGCTCATGGGAAAGAGTCAGATTTTTCTTGGGCTGGGGTATAGCTCGGAGTCAAGTGATAAGTAAGGTGCTTTAAAGATAATAAAGTGTCTCTACTTTTACCAGAACCTCAGAAGCTTTGAGAGAAATCTTTCAGAAATTTTTTGCATATAACTAGCTTTGTTTATACTGTTAGTTTGTTTTCCCATACAAAGAATTGCTAGTTTGGATAAATCCTTAAAGGATTGGACCTTTCATATGTGTTAATGGTTAACAGAAGGGTTATCTGTGTATTTGAAAGGACAAACAATGACGGATGTGGTGGCTTGCTAGCATGGTGCAGGTTTCCCACAGTTGTGTGATCTGGTTACTGGTCATTGTGTGAACTCTTTAGTTGGTAGAAAATTTCCTTTAGTTATTGTACTGGAAGTGCAGCGAACATTTAAGGAATATGAGAGGGCAGAATGAACCAGAGAAGGCTTCCCACTCTTCACTTCTTCCCCAGGATATTAAAACTGATGATTAAGAGTCCAACATCCTTAAACTCTGGTGACAGCTAGCAGCACATGCTTCTGCATGGTGATTAGACATGTGCAACACTTTGAGGTTGCAGACTGTAAACTAGTGTGTTTGTGGTCCAAATTTTCTCCAGTTATAAGAAAATTAGATGTCTCATTACTACAATTTAGACTTTTAACCTCTTCCTTCCCTGTCTCCCAGTTAATCACAGAAATGTGAGTAGGATCCTGTGCCTTAGTTGTTGTATTTGTGACTCAGGACCAGATCTTGTCATATGAGATTTTTTTCCTTTTAGCACTTGCAGTCTGGCCATAAGACAAAGGGAATGTTACAAAAATTTGAGAGGAAAAGAGGACTGGAGAGTTATGTGAAAAGTCAGCATGCAACATGATCATTTTCCATGTTCGCTTAAGATTTCTGTAGGCTACTATGAGGACCAAGGCATTCTGCAGCATTAAAAACTTCCAGCTTCTTACCCTGAAATGAGTAAATGAAAATCACAGCTCAGTTTATTAAAGCTTGTTTTGTTTCATGAGAAACAAATATGGCTCATAGTTTAATATTAGTTTGGTTCCATGAAACAGAAGTCTATGTGACATTTGAGGCCTTAGGAATAAAGTACTGCTCTAGAGCAGTCCAGGAAGAATCCGTCTGAACTTTTTCCCTGCTCTGAACTCTAGGGTCATTCTATCTAGGAAGTCTCAAGACTTTCAGGGTGTGTGTGGATAATTGTGTTAGTTCATTAGAAAATTATTTGGCAAATAATTTTCTGTTTCTCTGAAGAATGCAGTTGCATGCGTATATGTGTGTTAATAATCAGTCTGTTCTGAGAGCTTAAGTAGTTCACTTGCTTAACTATTCATTTTACTACTTTATATATATATATAAAAATATTTATATATATTATATATATATATTTTAAAATTGGCTGGCTTCCCTGAAAATAAGTTGGTGAAGGAGAAAATAAATATGCTGTTGGTTGCACTTACAATAGTGCCATTGTGCAAAGCAGAGCAAGGATCGTTTCCAAACGGCCTCAGGTGAAATCTAATGGGAAACAATTTCAAACTGGTCTGAGTTCATTGGTATAAAGAATGTGTCTTAGATAAACATCTGATCCAAGTTATAATACTTGGTATTATTCCTTCTCTGATTAAGTTCTAATTTTTTAAATTTTATTTTAATAAATATAGTTGCATTGGCCAGTTGGAATAAGGAGCCTGTTATATTGTCTTTAATGTGGATTCTATAAAAATGGTTGTTTGCAGGTTACACCGATTTATGGGGTTGCTGCAGCTTTTTCTTATTACTGAGCATGATTGTTTTCTGTAAACTGTTACTCATAGAGGGGATACTTTGCATTATGCTGCTCTGCTGGTGATGGCCTTTCAGGCACAGCTTGCAGTTTTGAAAAATATTCAGTGTTAATTAACACTTTTCGAATTTAACATTCAAAATTTGTTCCTCATGTTTACAGGAGAAGTCCAGTCTTCCTGCTTCATTGCTTTTAGCTCAGCATAAGGACAGATCTACTCAGCTAGAAATGCAAGTGGAAAAACCCAGCCAGGTCAGACCAGTCACTTTTTCCACTGGGATCAAAATGGTAAGTCTTGCTTGTTTGTTTGTTTATTTTTTAAATGCTTTTCAAAAGACTGAGAATTTCCTTATATGAAATTTAGAGGTTCCTTATACCTAAGTTGCATATTATATGAAATGGACTCTTCTCTTCCAATTAAATATGTAATTATGAATTAATCGAAAAATTTAATCATTCTGCTAGTTAGAGTATATGAAATCTTTTCATTGCATAGTTACCAAAAAGCAAGCTTTATCCCTGCAAGCTAAAATTTTGGAAGTTCCAGAACAGGCTGTACTCTATTCAGATTTACTTTAAGCACTGGAGTAATCTGTGTGTATAAGACAGGCAACTTAAAAAATGACAGCAAATGGTTAAGGATGCTATTTTCATTGTTATTAGATTCCAGGAATCAACAAGTATTTGTTAGTTCTGTGATGGCAGCTAAAGATCTGTCAGCATTCCAGGTCTTTATCATGACATGGTACAAGCACACATCAGCCTGCAAAAGCCCTTGCATCAAATTGCTTTCCATCAGTTAATCAATTTATTTTGTCAGGGATGTCTGTGCTGGGTTCATTTTCCCCAAAAGAATTCACAATGTAGGAGTGCTTGCAGCTTTCCTCCCATTCCCTCTACCTGCCCAAGTAGTTCCAGGTTTTGCAAAGCTGTGCAGATTATTTTGTTTTCCTGTTGTATAAACTGTATCTTCTTCCTTTTGCTTTTAAAATGTGGGAGTCTGGGGGATTTTCTGTTCATGTAGAAAAGCTAGTGGGCAGAAAGGTTTGTTGTTCTGTTTAAAACAATTCTGTCTGAATGCCTCTACTTTTTCTTGCTGTTTAAATATATTGTCAGAATTTCCTAAAGCTGTTGGCCTTCTGGGAAGAAGAAGATTAGCATATACTACATGATGAGGATAATGGAAGTACTTTCTAATGCATCTGTAAATGGATGTTAAATGCAGTATGCATTAATGGTAATTTCAGGTCTGTAGCCCTAAATAAACTTTATCCAGGAATGGTGAAAGACTTAGATGAGGAGATTTCTAGCATCATGACATTTAATTCTTAATGTTTGGAATGCTAGGGGATGTTCCAGGTAACTGATTGCTACTTTATCAGCGTTCAGAAAGTGTGGGTAGATGCTTAATTTAATTTAAGTCCCAGACTAACAAAAAAGCCCCCACCCTGACTGACCTCAGTCCTAGATTAATAAAGAACAAATAATAATAATAAAAAGGAGTAAGTACAGTTAATAATAAATTTAAGTATAGCAATATTTGATGTTAGTTACTACTGTTGATGGAAAATGGATTACATCAAGCAAAACAGACTTTACACTGGTGAAATCACAGGTTTTGAGAAAGATGAACATTTCCATATTTTCTTTACGGTGCTTGATTTAGTTATTACATGACATTGTTTTTTAGAATTACATAGAATTACATTACACAATAATAACAATATTGAGATTCTGCAAAATAAACAAATTAAGTGGCTAACTTGCAATTTCTGAAGTAGTTGCTTGTTACCACAGCATGGGAATATTTCTGTGGGTGTTCTGCTAGGATGCAGTTCATTGTTTTGAAGCAGATGTGGAATTTCTGTGGATGACATGTAAGTTGGCAGTTTACAGGTCTGCTTTGACAAGCTGGCCTCATTTGAATGAAATGTGTTTTAATATGACTGAATGCAAAATTATAAATAGAAGAGTAAATAACAGGCTCTGTGAAGAGGATTTGGAAGTTTAGCTAAGCAACTTAACCAGTTTGATCGTGAGCCACAGCGTGTGTATATGGGGGCCTTGGGTATGTGAATAGTGCAGCAATAAAATAGGAAAGGACTTTTCCTTTTGGATGCAGTATTGAGAAAACTAATGGACTAGAGAGTTCTGCTGACTGCATTTTTGAATGCAAAAATCAGAATGCGAGGAGGAGCTACAAAAGTCCATTCAAAGTCAGAAAGATACGCTTTGTACTGTTTTTTCCCTCTTGGTTAACAGACAGTTAAGATCATAGAATCATAGAATGATTGACTCAATTTACAGTATGATATGACTCAATTTCAGTAAGTACCTCCTTAACACAGAACATACCAAATGAATTGCAATTACAGTGCAACAGCAGCTGTAGCAAGAAATCAGTAACCTTAATTAAACACATAAGATCAAGGATACTAAAGGACCAAATAAGACCTAAAGTTCACACTGTTCCACTGGTTAATTGGCCACGCTGGCCAAATTGACTGTGGAATTCAGTGAAATCTCTAATTGATGTTTTCAGGTTTAGGACTGGAATGTTCCTTGGAAAGTTACTGTAGTCAAATGCAAATTGTTTGACTCGGGAAGAGTTTGTTTTGTAAAAAGCAGTACTACTTACTGTACGTGATCTGCTGTGGTTGATGATCCCTGGCAGTGTATTCTAGTGACAGTGTAAAGTGAGTTCCCACCTGGGCACCTTATGACGTGTTTTTTTTCTGGCTTGAGTGTTTTTTCTAAAATCCTGAGATGCTCAGTCCATTTCTTTTGCATAGGTGTACACTTGTATTGTGTAGAGCTGTTGCTGCACTGCCCTTCAAGGAAGCAATGCTCTGTAGTTGCTTTAGCTTTTTCTTCTCTATGCTGTGGGGGGTACCAAGAACTTCTTTAAAAATACAATTCTAATTAATGCTCAGTTTGGCTTGAGTTCTGCAAATTAACTGTAGTTTCTGTGAAAAGTCTGCTTTGTGCTCACTGTTACAGTTTTGACAGCACACGTTTAATGAATCGCTGTGTGTGTTCTTCCACTGTACTTTTATTTTTTCCTAATAGTTTGGACACTGACCTTTTCTGACAAGTGTTTTCCTTAATTTTGTTTCAAAAGAAGGGAATCCAGATAGAGCCAGCTGAGATGCTGGCTAACCCAAAGCTTGTGTTTACACAAAGGCTATAAAAATATGCCTGTTGTGGCAATCCATGGGTTTTTTTTCTCAGCCTGAACATGAGTGTTTTTCTTGGGATGCTTTTGGTCAAGTATGTTCTTCAGCCTGACTGATAATCGGACATGCTTCTCAGTTTCTGAGTTGAGGCATGCCCATTCTAGTCTCCTGGGGAATGCTCAAGGACGTTGGCTCATTTAAGGTGTCATATTAGCGTTGTGCAGTTCCTATGCTTGCACGGTGAGGAGGCAGTGTCTTTCACTTGCAAGCTAAGCAAGAGCATCCCCTATAGCACAGGACAGACAATTAGCTCATGGGAATAGGGTGTCCTTTGCTTTTCCCTTTGTGTTTTTTTTGTTTGTTTGTTTTTCCTTTCAAGTGGAAGCTGTTTTTTCTTCACAGTTTGCTTATTAACTTGTGAATTCTATTTCAGTAAGTTGTAACTTTTGTGCACGAAGTATGCCTTCCTAATCAGTTTGATTTGCCTCTGTAAGTGAGGTGAGAAAGTGTTTCAGAGTTTTCTGTTTATTGTGCTCGTTTTAGTAAGAACTATGCTTTGAGCATATCTGAATGTTTAAAACAGCATTATGAAAGCTAATCTCAAATCAGTGTAAAGCTATAAAGGAAAGTGCAACAATAGTTGCTGCAGTTGTGTTAACAGTTGTTGCAGTAGTGCTAAAAAGACTGTTTTCTGTCAATGCTTGTACCTTAGATTTTAGCAGCTATCAAAAAGAGCAAAGCTTGTTGGAGATGAATGATATTTCTAGTATTTCTAGGGCTTATCAGGGTGTACAACCCAAATCTAAGGTCTGGCAATAGAACTCTTCTGTTTTTTAGTGAATGGAGTGACCATTTCAGATTGTGAGGCGGCTTTAATGTGAAGGTAATTTTAATGTCTAAAAGAGGTGCTCATATGCATTGTAAACGAATGGCAGTTTGCAAATGTAACAGTAATTCAGGGTTTTTAATGTCTCTGGTATTAACAGGACTGTTGGAGCTTTTTGCTGCTTGTAGATCTGCGCTTTACATCACCATTGCGGTTAAAAAAAAGCTTAGAAGTGTGGATGTATTTAACTTTTATTCATTGAATTGGGAGCATGCAAGCCTTTGAGACTGTGGCCCAGCTATTTACATGTTTGTGAAAAACATGAATGCCTTAGCTGGACTCAGCTGTGTGCTCTCTTCAGCGTGTTTCAGGCTGCATGTCCTGGCCCTTTCCTGTTCCTTCCAGTTTTAAAATGTTTCTTGCTCCTTCCCCCAGCCTCCCAGGAGTCTTAGCCTCTAGTGATGGTATTCTTGAAGTAATTTCATGTAGTTAAAAACTTAATTATGTCTAATTGGATTGCCTGAATATGTGGAAAAGCAACATAGGTATCCTCCGGCTGCCACCACTTGGGAGAGCTTGCCTTTCACATTTTATACCCAAATACCTCTAAACTAATATAATGCATCACTGACTGCTCAGTTTCTGTCACATTTTTTGTTTCCTTAATTAAGAGTAGTGGGAGTATTAATAGAAATACTAGTGCATTGTGTTGTACATGCTTCCTCATTACCAAGATGGTTTGCCACCCCTCTGAATTTGCAGTTTAAATAGATGTGTCAGGGAGGGAGGGGAACCAGATGCCCGGAGGGGATGTACTTGCCCAGGATTAGACAGTAGAGCAGCGGCGGAAGGAGGAATCGGATCCAGCCCTACTAAATTCCTAGCCTTGTGTCTCTTCCGCTGAGCTGGGCTTCATCTCCTGGCAGCAGGACCCCTGAATGGCAGCAAATTAAGAGTGAAATACCTGCTTCAGCTTCTACTTCCCTGTCCAGATCACAGCAGTGGTGTTACATTTAGCTTTCTGTGTGTCTGAATATTCCCAGGATTTTATTCCAGTTATTGTAGTTTTCAGGCTATTAGTAAGTGAATGCTGGGGAGAGCAATGCGCAGTCTGAAGCAGTTGGAGCTTGCAGGAGGGAGCAGTCGAATCAATATTTCAGAGGAATGGATCTGTGTCAGACACAGGATGTCTGTGACACCTCAGGAATGCACACTGCCACTCAGCTGTGTACAACAAGTGTTAGGGAATGGATTTCGTGCACTGTTACACTTGCAGTGTGTTATTCTAATGGGAAGTAATGTTCTTATGTTATGTGGAGCTATTTCTTTTAAAACACTGACCTCATCAGCTCAGGTCAAATTAGCTGTTCTTCATTACTGCCTTTTCCTGCAATATTGCTTCCTGTGCAAACAACTGCTAAGCGGCTGCTCCTGTTTTTCAGCTTGTTTCTTTTATAGCTTGTGGAGCAATTATCCAAAATCCTGTTCCAAATGCAAAATAGTCTGTCAAAATACCTTTTTAATCAGTTGTGCTCCTTCAGAGTTGCTTAGACATATGCCAGGTACCCTGAGGTAAGTGAAGTGTGTGTCACACTGTGGTTTAGCCTGTAACTATTCTGCAGCTCCCGAGAGTGCTTTGCCACCCTTTCTGCATGTCAAGGAACTGTTTCAGCCTTGCAGCCTTGCGTTGCCAGTTCTTACTGCTCTGGTTGGGTTGGTTGGTTTGTTGGTTTTGGTGTGTGTGGCTTTTTATTTGTTTTGTTTTTTTTTTTTTTGTTTGGGTTGTGTTGTTGTGTTGGGTTTTTTAAGTGCTTTTAGTACTTGCCTAAAGTTAATAAGTAAACAAAGAAATGAAAGTCAAGCCTGTTTCCTTCCTTCACTGTTAGCTCAGCTGGTCTATCTGAAACACTTCAGATGGAATTGATTTCTTTGAGAGGTATGCCAGTCTGAGTTTAATCGGTGTTTTGTTTTTAATCTTCATTTGGTTCATACTACACATTTCTCTTGCACATTTCTTTTTGCAGATGGGTGGAATATAGTTCCCTTTTCACAACAGTAGTTTAGAATCACAGCAAAATCACAATACTTACTTTCAAGAGGAAGTAGTGTGTTTAGAAATATGGATCCTGTTGGAATAGATGTATTTGTTTTAGAAAGGGTGTATGTAAAGGTAAAGTTTTCAGTGATCATTATCGAGACCTCCAGCAGGAGTCTGTTTGAATCCGCATTGCGAGGCTGCTGTGCTGCCCGGCAGCCTTGGTGCCTGTGTGTGCAATGGCTCAGTGCTCAGGCACTGGGGGCTGGGTGTCAGTCCCGTGAAGTAGAGTCCATTGCAGAGGAAACCCAAATGTGTTGGTGAGAGGGAAGTCCCTGTGCTTTCTAGCAGGTCTCTGGATGAGGATGCTCAAAGAACTAGCATTCTTGCCAAGCAGCTTTCTTGGAGTGAAGATTCACAGGGGTGCATATTTGAAAGCAGGTGCATGTAGCCCTCTAACACCAACTCTGCCAGTGGGATTCTGCAGCTGCTAAGCACCTTCTCTTGATTCCTAGTAAGAATATTTATTGCATGTTGCTTTAGCTTTGAATTTTTGTCAACGATATCTTGTTTAACGGTAAGCATTGCTTTCATCTGCTGAGAAGAACGATACCTGTTTCTGAAAAGAAAACAGGGAAAAGAAATGGTGGCTGCTGGATCTCCAGCATCTCTGATAATAAATGTATATGGAAGTCACATACATGAATTGAGGGACGCCAAGAATGCTGAATGATAGCATTTGCATTAGGGCTAACATGCTGGATTTAAACAATGATCCAGAGTCCTGTGATCCACATAGCGCTTACTTAAATCTCATAGGATTATATATACAATATTCTTGCAACTTCTGAGTAGCATGATGGAGAATGATTAGCAGTAGTAAATATATTTGTCATACTAAATCTCTGGCCAACTGTTTAAATAAAGATGTTTTGTTAAGAGTCAAGCACATACATGCAGAACTGTGCTTAAAGTTTTTGAACTCTGGTTTTGAAGTGTGTGCCAGACAAACTTTATTTGAGTGATCTATCACCAGAATGCTTCCTGTGCACTCCAGCCCACAGGCTGAAGTTCCAACCATTTAATTGGGTTCTGGCCTTAGTCAGTAATTACTATTATATCGAAGTGCATAAACGTGAAGCACATGATGTTGACTTAGTGATTTTTTTTTTTTTCTAATGTAGGTAAGAAATATTTGGGGGTGTTTTTTTTGTGGGGAGAAGGCAAAGTAAATTACGGTATTTGTTATTTCCTCTCCCCTCATTTACACAGTGCTGACCTCGGAAAAGGAGACTGGGTTTTGCAAATGCAGTCTATGTCTCCCTATATCTCTTTGCAGGATTTCTGTTTGGAATGCCTGAGGAAAGATGCCATACTTGAAATTAAGCTGTTTAGTGGACAGGCATAATCAGAACTGCTTGACCCAATTCTGTTGTACGGTTGGGCTCTTTCATACTGCTCTGTTAGAATAAATACTTGTTCATTTGCTTTAAGGCTCCTTTACATAGCTAAAGCAGCACACGTTTATATACGCATATGAGTATAAATACAAATTAGGTCCGTAAGTTTGCACAGCTGTAATGACTGGAATTCAGTAAATGAATTAGTGCCAACGCTGTTAATTGTATGGGAATGAACAGCAAGAGCAGTGTACTTGCCTGTGAAGTGGCTGTAGCAGTGCAGCAGATCTACGCTTCAGCTGTTCCTTTTTGGAATGGAACTGGGCATTTGGTTGTTTTTGTTTTGTTTTGGTTTTTAATCTCCTGTTTGATTTGTGGAGTTGATCAAGGGCTTGCTTGAGTCTTTACCATCAAGTTTCAGAAGCATTTCTGTGTGTCATGCTGTGTGTTGTTTTGGTCCCATGAAAAGATGCTGCTTAGGATGAGGCTTACAGGGAGGAGGCTTTTGGCTGGGCTCAGCCAGGCTGTTGTCTGCTCCCTGTCTGCATGGAAGCCGGCACTGGGACAGGAGCTGGGTTTTAGGTCGTAATGGAGGATGTGCAAATTCAATCCTAAGCAACAGCCAGACTTGCCACTAGCTATGATAACACAAAGACATGTTGTAAAGTGATCTAGGGAAAATGCCATTTAGGTCAGCCTGAGATCTTCCTGTTTCTGAGCCTTCTAGCTCTGAATATGCTGTTGCTTGAGTAGGTGTTACTGTGAGCAATAAGGAAAGATCTGACTGAAAGAAAGAAGGTGCCTGAGAGGAGAGTCCAAAAAAACAGCTGGCAGGGAAATAAAGAATAATAAAAAATTTCTCAATCACTGTTTGTTTTGGAAAGATCATGCTTTAAGCACATGGAAATACTTTACACATTTGAGAAGTGCTGACTTCCTACATGCCTTGTGAAGGAACAGCAAATCATTCATATAATATAAACACATTTATAGATTGTTCCAGTGTAACTTTTTTCAGTGCTGCTGTTCTTTTTAACAAGATACAATTTAGTGCATGTATGCTCTTTTGATGCTATACCCTGGCTGAGTGTTGCAAACACCATAAATGCGAAGTTTGTGCTAAATGAACAGCACAAAGTTATTGAACCACATTTTTAATTCAAAAAGTTATTAAATAGTGCTGCTTGATGCACTGTTTAAAAGTAAACATACCAGAAAGTAATGCTGGGGTGAAATAGAAATAAATAGCTTGTCTATAAGCGCGAGTATAAGCAGTCTCATTATGTCTTGATAGAGATGATAAAAAGAATTAAGAGCAGACAAAGTTCCTCTGTAAGGGTGGAAATTTAAGTCAGGGAAGAAAAATTAATGAAATGAGAACAGCCTTGGTGCCAAAACTGCAGTAGGTATTTGTGGAATTGTATAATCATAGTGCTGGGCAGGGTCCTTGAGAGGCCGTGGGGTTCTTTCTCCTGCTGCGAAGCAGAGTCAGGAGTACTACATGACAAGTACCTGTCAAAATCTCCTGGGCAGCCTCTGGGAGCACTTATTGCCCTTGCTTTTACATTTTAGGGGAAACCTAGTAACTGTACGTTTCCTTAAGAGGAAAGGTAAGGTCATTTGATGTAAGTTTAATTTTCTCAATGTCTAGGTAGGTGCCAAAAGCAGCTTGTTCTCTTCCTCTTTGTAGGAACTTTTTATGTACTTGAAGATGACAGTGGAAAAAGGACTTCACAGAACTAAATATTTTAGAATTTAGGTCTTAAAAAAAAATAGTAGTTCAGATGCCTTTATTGTTACTTAACAATAAAAGCATTGATTTCTTCTGCAAATGGCTGATAAACTGTTTCCACTTTACAGACTAGATGTGAAATGGCATTATCTGGGATGAGGATTATTTAGAGAAGAAAATTCTTTTAAAGAGAGCAGTAAGAACATTTAAATTGTAGTAAAAGCAATGAAGTATTTGAAGCCATTTAGGCAAGCTGAAGTAGTAATTTTCTATATGTGCATGGAAGAATGTATTATTTCTCTGCCATCATCTTCTTAGCGCTTGTCTGCAGTTGTGAGAACATTGCATTTTTCTTCTAATCCTTTCTTCTGTTGCTCTGATCAAAGTAGTTTTGTGTCATTCCTTCATCTTCTCTATTGTTTACCTGGGAAAGAGCTGGTGACCTGGAATGGCAGAGCTGGGCTCATAGCTTCGCAGATTTCTCCGAGTCAGTGATCACTTGGGTTGTGTCTGTCTGTCTGTTTTTGGGAGACTTGCTTATGAGACACATTTGTGCAGACTTATCTCACAGACTAGTTTTATTCCTGGTTATTCCATTTCTCAATGAACTGGAGTCTATTTTCTGGTGTCGTAGGGTATATTGACTTTGCAGCATAGCTAGAAGATCAGTCATATGCCTGTATCTTCTTTCTCACCTGATCTCAGCGCCTCCTGCAGACAAATTTTGGGTAAGCACAGCCTACAGCTGGCTTTTCTGAAACTCTTGCCAGGCTTAAAAGGTCATGCAAAGAGAGCCAAGAGGAGAACAAGAGGAATGACAATAGTGGGAGTTAATCTGCAAAATAAAAGTGGCAGGGATGTTGGTATCAAGTCAGTAGCAGCAGCAGTGGTGTAATGGTGGAGCATGGGTTAAGAACTTGGGGTGGGGAAGCACAGGGCAGCACATGAGATGGATGGAGGAGGTGGGAACTTGGGTGTGAGGTGCTTTGGAGAGAACATGGGGGCATGGGGCCATCACTCTGATGGGGGAGATTTGGGGCAGTTTGGCAGAAAGGTGGGAGTGGGATGGGAGTTTCTAGCAAGAAGGGCAGAGAGGGGCTCCTGCATGAGATTGGGAAATAAGGGAGCTCTGGTACAGAAGGATTTGGGGAATTGCATTTTTTTGTACTCATCTGTGTGGATTGGTTCCCGTGTAAGAAGTCTGATCTGTGAGGGTAGCATGGAATGATGCATGCACACTTGGGTGGTTTCAAATCTGACCCTTCCACAACTTAAGAATGATTCTGGTTGTAGGCAGAGATGTTCATGGAAGGCTTGTGTTTCCCACATCGTCTTCTTTTTTCTGTGTAAATCTGTGTTACAATTTGCACCAGCCTTGCTAATGTATTAATTCTCTACAAGGAAAAGCCCTCAGTATGTTGACTGAGGCCATGCTCTGTGTGTACATGTACTACCTTTCTGCACCTTAACTTGTGCCTAAGTGAAAGCAGTAGATAAATGAATGTTTGCTACAGGGTCTCGAGTTAATTTTTGAGCTTTTAAACAGCACATTTGTAAAGTAAAAATACATTGACTCTAGTTTTCAATATTCAGTATTTACCCAAGATGCACTCGTATTGCGCTAGGGTACTTGCAGCAAAAGATACTGGGATCAGAGAGACAATGGTCTGTACCAAGGAGACTTCAAAAGTAATTTTCCTCTCGAATGTTTGTTCAGGTGCAGAGGGTGGGAGAAAGGGATATTGTTTTAGGCAGTCGGCCTTGGACATCAGAAGGTGAACTTCCCCATACGTAACAAGTCTGGACTCAGCGTGTCAGTCAAGGTGTTGCTGGAAAGGAGTATTGACAGCACTGGCTACTAATGAAAGAGGAATGATGTTCATGAAGAAATGCCTTGGTCTCTGAAAATTTGGATTATCTTTATTCCTCTTTATTTTTTAAGTAGAAAAATGTGGATAATGTAATATATCAGAGAATTAGCTATTTTAATTTATTGTTCTGCTTTGCCTTGAACAGAGCTGCTATATAGGTAACTCGTATTTTGGGGAAATACAAGGCTAAGATGCAATTTCTGACATGAGTTACAGTTCAGCAGAATGTGTGGCAGAGCAGTAAAATCCTCTGCTTCTTGCAAAGTGGATAATAGCATGTTAATAGGTTGTATTTTATGTGCCCTCTTTTTATATAATATAAAATACGGGGAGACTATTGTGACTGTAAAGAAACCTGCTTTGACTCACTTAGACAGATGTGTGTAGTGGTATGGGCAGGAAATGGAAGGACAGAGCACATGTGGAGCAATCTGTCTAAATTAGCTGGATGGGGGCCAGGAAACTGGAACTTGCAGCATTTGCAGCGGTTAGTAGAAAATGAAGTGATGGCTTTGTGTAAGAATAATGATTCTTGTATTATTCTGGGACAGTGAGGTAGATCCTGCAGGAGACAGATGTGATGGTTGAAGGAGATGCATGTAGAATTGGATGACAGTAGATAAGTAAGTAGGTTGGAGGGAGGAACAATTTAAAACTGAGGGCTGTGCGCAGGAGGGAAGCAGCATGTATTTTTAGGTTTGAGGTCCATTCTCCTGTTTCATCTCTTGAAAGAGAGGCAGAAACAAAGGGAACACTGCTGTCTTCTCCAAAGCATAGAAAGAGAATCACAGAAATGTGATCCTCTGCAAGGCTGTCAGAGGCAGTGCTCAAGTCAACAAGAGCTGCTGGTCTGTGTGGTGTAGGCTTGCTGACAGATCTAAAAGACATCAATGTAAGCATGCGATCCTCGCCATTGTTAGGCAGCCTTTGGCACTGGAGCTGCCTGTGTTTCTGTAACTGCAGGCACATGTGCATGGCTAATGTAAGAAGACCAAACCACATACATTCAAGACTATATATAAAGATGGCCAGCTTGTAATGCTTCCGTGTGATAGGCCCTTGGAGCTCAGACAACCAGTGTTTGAATAATCAGTTAGTAAGTATTTGAAGAACTTTCTGCCTTTCCAAGCAGGTGGCACTTTCTGTAAGAGCGTTATGGTAGTGGCACTGGGATTGCAGGGTTTTCCCCTCTTTTATTTGGAGTGGGATTTGAGCCAGATCGTGACTGCAGGTTCAGAAAAAGGTTAAACTGCGGAGTTTTATTGTTGGACTTTCCACCAGCCACACATAAACTCTGATATGGATAGAGTTGGAGGGCTTCTGTGTTGTTTGCTTGATAGAGGAGATCTTGGTATAGATCTTTGACATCCAGATCCTGGTGCTCAAGGTCTGTTGTCACTATCTTGGCTGTGCCTGCACACTAAGGGATTCCCCTTTGTGGCTGTTCCTAGTGAAACATGATTAGGCTTTTCATTCATTGCAGGGGGAGAAGAAGAGGGCTTAACTTGAGAGCTGATAGGATGTAGAAAGGGCTACAGTGGGAACTTTAAGTTTCCTTGATCTCCACCAAGTCAGTTTTCATTTATTCACCTTAATCTACCTCTTCATGGGACGATGTCTTGAGCTTGAATTCCCATATTAATTTATGTACGATCTGAAGCCTAGATGGGATTAGGGCAAGAATTCATCTCAAATAGGGCAATTCTGAAATCAGTTTGGAATAAGGGGTAAAAAAAAAAAAATAAAATGGTGCATATGCTAAAGTTTAATGTTGTATCAGTTTTGTTTCATTGGTAGTGTTTTATGCTAATTTTTAATGTGTTTTGTGTCAGGTTAGTTAAGTTAATTTGAAATACAAAATTAAACAGATGTTCCACTTACAAGTAACAAATATTCTTGAAGAGTGCTGTACCCATTTAACTGTTGGTTGCTTTTAAACACACTGTAACTCACTTAAGCTGTAGCTGAGTTGCCAGGTATAGCTTTGGCACTAAGTCTGTTTATCACCTAATTGAAGAAACCTGGATATCTTTTTAAAGGACCCTGAATAAAATATTGTTGGTATCTGGGTTATTTTGCCATGAAGAACAAAGTTAAAAAACACTGTGCGTATTCTGTTTGGGGAAACCTGTGTCTGCAGCTCTGGAGCTGTGGAAGTGCAGTGTGGACCTGGGAAAGATGGGAGTAGAAGAGTGCATTTTCTTACATCTTTTGTGTGGGGAAGCTTTTGCTATTTTGCATTCTGTTGTCTTTGTTTTTGCTG
Source organism: Psittacus erithacus (assembly GCA_009867235.2). Lineage (NCBI taxonomy): Eukaryota > Metazoa > Chordata > Aves > Psittaciformes > Psittacidae > Psittacus > Psittacus erithacus. Next base: position 20,141 of record WYDI02041189.1, read on the forward strand.
ACAGAAAAGGAGGAGCAGGAAAGCTAAGGAATGGCTAGCTGAAACTTTTAGGAAGAGGAGAGGGAGCTCATACCTGACACTGCCTGTGGGTGACAGGGGTAGGCACACACAGCAGTTCTTTATTTGTGCAGTCAGAGGTATGTGTGTGTGCATTGTCAATTGTCCGTGACAGCTGGTGTTGGGGGGAGAGAGCTTTTTTTGGGAATTCAGAGATTTAGATCAGGGAACATTTGCTTCAATTAAAATGCCTCATTTCCGATTAATACCAAGTGACTGTCAGATAAAGCTAGTTCGAACATGATTTTAGGACTGGATTATCAATGCAGCTTTGGAGGGTTATTTGGTTTTGGTTTCCCAGTTTCTCCAGCAGGGCATATTTTGCTGAAGGATCAATTAGCAAATGCAAAGGAATGTGGTTAATGTGAATGACAGGGTTACTACTCTGACCACTTTGGCAGAATCATTGAATTTTTTAAAACTGCCCCTTTCACAATTCTTTTATGCTTTTATATTTTTTTGATTCAGTGAATTTTGATTTTTTTTTTTTTATTACTTGTATAAGGGCATGCAAAGTATTAAGCTAAGACCATGGAAAATGACTTTGTAAATGCTTTCTTATTGTTCTGAAATCTAATTAAAAACCTGCAAACTTCATCATTCATCATTTTACCATAGGAGCATATTTCTTATGAAGACAGTCTAATATCCTGCAGCAACTTCATGGCATTACAAGAATAATTAATGGACCCTTTTAGGGCAGTGTGTGTTGCTACAATGTGGAATAATACTTCAGTGTTGGAAGTGAATGGTGTGCTAGGAAACACTAATCCCTCGTGTATAGTAACAGGAAGTATAAATATTACTTATTAATAATAATATAAAACACCTTTGCACACATGGTTTTTTTCTGGGCATTTCTACCTTTTTGTAAACTGTGAATTTTAATTACAGAAAATTGGTGAGAAGGAAGAACGATTTGTGTAATTAAGAAGATCTGTTTATTTAAAAGCCTTCAGAAGTTCGAAGAGATGGAACTTAGCCGCATGAGAGGGATGAATGTTGTGCAATAATGCCCCTTCATTCCCCTTTCATAATAAATCTCTGCAGAGTATTCATCTAAAGGGCTGAATGCCAAAAAGAACAGGTTCGACTTGTCTGTGAGGATTTACACCACAGTAAAATGCGCAACTGCTTTTGTAGAGGTCATTGTGAAGGTCACGGAGCCAGTATGCACCGCTGAATGGGAGCAGCCTGTAACAATGGTGTGAGAGGTTGGACTGGGTGAAATCATTATTTAAAACCTCATATGAAATGTAGCAATAAGCTGGAATCATTAAAACACATGACTTCAAAGCACGTGTGTTGTTTTGCAAGAAATGTATGGTCTCTTTTCCAGAAGTTTGCATCACATACCTGCTGCTGAATGTCCCTCCTGGGCCAAAATGCAAGAGTGTGCTCGATTCTTGACCATTAACATTGACATAACTTAGCATGTCTAATATAAACACCCTCAAACCGTTAATGATCGCCTCTACCTGGTTTTAAAAAACCCCTTACTGATACTGAAGTGGATTTAATTACCTGTAATTTGGCACACCTATTTTTGCAAATAAGGTCTGAGTTTGACGACAGGGTCACTATGTCTTTAAATAAAAGATGATCATTTCAAATGGCAACCAGCCATCAGTGGGGTTTAGTGCAGAGATTAATTAGTAAACTTTGGAATGCGCTGCAACAAATGCAGCTGATTGGCAATAGCATGTGGAGCAGCAACTGGTGGAAAGCTAGTGCTGCTGAGCAGCAGAGGTATTTCCAAAAAGTCTTAAGAGTTGCTGTGATGTACTGTGCTTTAAATGGCACTGTGCTGGTTGCATCAAACCTCCAGTTTTCTATTTGTGCAGTTTAGTAAGCGCACAGATTAAAGAAATCGGATGTGCATTTGGAAAGAAAGCAAGCTGTCTTTTATTGTTTTGATGTGATTAGGTGCACCCCATCAATAAACAGTGATGGTGCCCTTGAACATGAGTTTAGAGAATTGTGGTTTGTCTGCAGTGTCGTTTGCAATTTCTTAACTAGGAGGACAAGTATCAGTGGTGCTGTAGGATACTGGGGTAGGAACTATTTGAAAAAGATGTTGAAGTAAATATGATTTGATTCAGTAGCTGTTGCAGTAAGCCATTTGTTATATTATAATTGTAGCCCATTTTAAAAATTACATAGATTACTGAGTGTGTGTGCTTGCATTATTTATAATTGCTTGCTGACTTACTTTTAAGGTTTTAAATACATTAATTAGAGAAATTTGGAAGCATCCTATGTAAATTAGCTTTCTAAGGTTGCTTGATCTACTTGGTGTCAGTAATGGAGCCCATTACATATTGTCCCTAGTGGGACTATTTTCTCAATTTGTGTAGGCCATGGGACTGGGGCCCAGATAATAAAATTAAGATGATTTATGTAATAACTAACTGCTCTTAAGAGCTGACTTGGAAGCCTTATATACTTTTAAAAATCTCTTTTAATATTATCGTATTAGTCTCTTAATGCCCACCTTCAATTAGTGGTATGGTCAAGCATCCATTTAAATCAGTAAAAAAAAACCTCGCACCAGTGTCAGCAGGTCTTTGCTTAAAAAATAGCCCATACAATTTCACTAGCATGGTAAAGTTCATTTTACTATATGTATCCTGAGCATTTAGCAAAAGGCTGCCCTTGTAGACCAATTAATGGTATTGCTGAAATAGTCATATGAAATTTTTGATGTAAAACTGGTGGAGGTGCTTGATCTCATAAGATATGGATCATCCTGGCTTTGACCCAGATAACCCTTAAGCATGTGCTTTAGAATTAAGCAAGCTTGTAGTCCTCTTGTCTTAACTCTCAGCTCTGTTACTTTGTTGCATTTCAGTGTCTAGGACACATTGATGTATTGTGGTGGATCTGTGGACCAGGCAATAGAACACGCTGGTATCTTACCTAGTTGTGAGCTGCTTGGCTTCTGAGCTGTTGGAACAGTCTACAGAAGGATGAGGAGCAGAGACCGCAGTTGTCGGGGTGCTGATTGTTTCTCTGAAGGCCTGTTTCTGCAAGCCTCTGCTTTCTAGATGGTTGTGTTTATTGCCATAGGTAATTGCAGTGAAGTGGATGGGTTCAGTTTACACTGTCAGGTTTAGGCTTGCTCTGGCTTTGTTGGACTGGACTTGCCGGCCATGCTCCAGACAAAATAATTGGTGACTGCTTCTTTGACTTTGTGAGACTCTTTGTGTGCTTAAGGCTGTGTAGTTTTCTAAGGTGAATCATTGTTGCTGAATCTGGGTCTAAGCCCCAAATAAATAGGATAAAATTTTCGGATAGCAAACATTTGTTAGCTTAAGGTGCCTTTAAATGAATCCTGTGTGGAACCATGCACAGGATTGGAGCATTTTGGGGTCTTACAAAAAGTTCAAGCTGTCAGCACTTGGGAAAGAAAACACAAAAACCTGTTATTAATCATATGTACTCTAGAGTTTCTGATTTGCTCCCCTTGATTAGAGAGATACAGTATCAGTTACTCCTATGTCTGTAGTGACATAGTTTGTGACACTGTGTTTCATGTGATGAAGTGGAACAGCGATGCAGATGCTCAGTAGCCCAATGTTGCTGGATGGATGGCTTCCAGGTAGATGGAGACTTGGGCTAACTGTCTTAGGAGGCAATTCTCTGTGGTCAGTCAAAAATCAGCACTTGCTGGTGAGTCTAGAAGTGTGTGTGTGCATGCCGAGTCAGTCTCTTTTATGCCTGTATGATTGTACCACAGATTAGACTCAAAAGGCTTGGCAAATCCTATTTGTGTGGGAAGCTTAAGTGCAAAAACTTGCCTAATTTACTTTTTTTACATCAATATAGTCCTGCTTAAGGCCTTTTGGAAAGCACATCTAAGTGAACAGTGTTCTAAGTTAACGCAGTGTCTTTCGTGTTCACAATAAAAGCTAGTTCCATTTGAAAAGAGTGTGCTTATGGTTACCTTCTACGAACTTTTGATATATTAAATGTGGAAGAACTCAGTTCTCCTGCATGCACACATTGTCTTTTGTGAAATCTGTACTTAAAAGATTTAATATCTTCAGGTTTGCTTTATGATCAGCAGTTCTTTGAACTTCTAAGCAAGAAAAGTGTGGATAACTTCAAATATCTATTTGAAGTCTGATTCTAAGGAATGCTTATGTTGTTTTTGACCTTATAATGTCAAGTTTGATTTCTGTCTCAAAATTGCAGTATTCTAGCAGAAATGTAAATACAGTCTGGTTTGTGTGTTTTGGTTTTTTTTGTTGGTTTTTTTTTTTTTTTTTTAGGTATCTTTAAAATATGTTTTGTCTTAAAGACGGGGACTTTATTCCAAAGATCCTGGGTATTCAAACCATGGAAACATATTTCTGTTCATAAGGGCCCAGATTCAGCAGCTGATGTCTAAATTGACCAAGCTCATTTGCCCATGCTTTTATTCAGGAGATACTGATCTGGGCTGGTTTAGACTCAAATACAACATTTTTTGATGATTGTGAAACTTCATCGAATAGAGAAGGGCTAAGGGTGCAAGCTGAGTGAAATGATTTAGAGTTTTATATAAGCACATAAAGTTGCAAGTTGTCTTGTTGTGTTTGGTTTTGGAAAGCACTTATTAACTGCTTTGACATCTCGCTTTTATTCTTGCACATCTGCTTTAGATTGTTTGCCATAAAAGTGTAAGAATTAATCTTGCCCTCATTTTTGTTATTGCTACCAGAAACCAAACTATTTTTATTACTACTTGTATAGGGATTTGGACCCTGAACTGTTTTCAGAGTTGAGGAGCAAATGAGTTTGTATTAAATTTTTTCCCCTCCCTCACATTCCCTCCAAGCTTACAGGTAAGGTTAATTAAATTAGAGTTTTTAAGTGCACAGAGATGTTAGGCATGGCTTATTAAACTCTGTAGTAGGTGCTGGTTTGCTTTATTTGGTCCAATATTGAAAATTTTAAATGAATTCAAATGATAAGCTTATGTTAGTTTGTTTCTCAGTTCCACAGCTGCCCTGAGCCAGGGTAAGATATTTGCATTATCTGTGAAGAGCTTAGTACATATTTTACTATATGGAAATAATATATGAAAGTCAAAGAAATGAAAAGCTTGCTGCATGTTTATTCCTTTGATTAACAAATGTTCTTAATACTTGTTCTTGGGGCTTTCTTTTTTTCTTGTTTATTTCCCAAGAAGCAGTAAGCAGCGGTAGCATGCAGTGTCAGTATAAGCACACTGCATTTGAGTGATTTCTTTCCCTGTGTTGTGTATTATTAAATTTCAGGGCATTGTGCAGATGTGAGTTCATCCAGTCCTTATGTCAGAGCATATAGGAATCTTCCTTTCTACAATGGAAGTGCTGTTTTTAAGGCAAAAGTGTCTTGTAATAAGCCTATAGCAGGAAATACTCAGGCAGCCTCTGAGTTGCTCAAAATCTGATGTTTGTGATGCAGTTGCTTTTGCAGCAGTCTCCTCTTTCAGAATCTGTGGCGACACTTGGATTTTTTTTTTTGTTTGAACGCAAGCGTTTTAGCAAAAGAGTTCACAAAGGAGCCGGTGAACAAGATAAAACAGATGAGGCATCTCTTTATTTTATAAATAGTTAAACAGGATTTTTCTGAGACTAAGTGAAATTACCGTGTGATTGTGTCACTGTTTTGCTGCCAGGTTCTATTTTTGTCGAAGTGAGGTTGTAGATTTTTCATGGCAGGAACTGTTCCTTTTTCTTTGTACTAAGGATGTCTTAGATGTTTCTGGTAATTGTGCTTCAAGGAGTTAAAAAGCCATAGCTACTGAAACCAGTGTAATGCAGTATGTTAGTTCTTGGGTATGTGGTGGGACTTTCTGCAACCCTCTTGGGATTGGCCAGGGCTTAAAAATAGGTTTCTGATCCCATGAAGTTCAGTGAATCCTGCCCAAAGTACTGCTAAATTTCAGATGCCATTCAAAGTGTACACAACTTTAAAAGCTGTCATATGCCTGTGGTTCAGATTTAAGCTTCATTTTGATATAGTCACTTAAAACATAGGTGGAAACTTAAAACATAGGACAGAAACTAAACCTCTCCAGAAGGACAAAAGAGTATGTTTTGTGCAGATTAAAAATGCAGTTGCTTCTGCCCCAGGGAACTTTTTGTTTAGTTTGACAAAATTAATGTGCATTTTCAGAGCAGTGCCATGAACCATGCGTTAGGTTTGCAGTGTGTCTCTTCCTGCTCCCAGAATAATTGACTCATGTGTACTTGTGCACTCTTCATGTAAATCAGTGAAAAAAAGGCTAGAAATAAAATACTTTCCATTTTTAACAGAAAGTAGTGATTTCTAAAGGTATTGCTAATAGGTTTCAATGTTCATTTAAAATTTGTAGTAAATGTAGTCAACAAGTATGTGAAGATGCATCACGTACTACTAATGTCTGGTGACACTTTCTTAATTTTCTTTAGACTTCAATTTTTTTAAATGCCTCCTTTTTATTTTTTGCCTGTTTCTAATTATTTACTCTGCTGTTCTCTCTTCCTGTTTTTTCTAGTCCATGATTTTGCTTTCATCTGTCTTTATTGTCCTTTTTCTCCATATTTTATTCCTGGTTTTGTCCATGTTGCTGTAAAAACTGCCATGCTTGCTTTTGCCAGACAGTTATCAACTGTGAGCAGTCTCTCCTTAAAATCTAGCTATTCATGGAATGTCACTTTCTTTCTTTCTGTTATCAGCCAGACATAAGCCATGTTGAATGGGATGTTCTCCATCTTTATCAACATTTATCTGGGTTGAGGCTGTATGCTCAGTAAAGCAGGGAGTATGTCTCTGACTTTCACACACACGCGTACGCGCGCACACACACACACACACACACAGAGGTTCTCATCTTCTATAGACTGAGGTCAGCTTTCCCTTTGGTTTTGTTGTTTTAGCAGTCTTTGTTTTTAAAACATCTATCAGACTCTGCATTCCTTAAAAACGAAGTCATATAGCTGTGGCTGTTTGCATGTGGGGAAGCTGATTTTGAGAATCCCAGGAAAGAGCAGATGACGGAGTACAGTGATGTAGGGATCTTTGTGAGCTTCTGCTAATGAAGCAGATAATTTTTACGGGTTCCACTTTTTTCAGGAAATTCTAAATAACTTTCTTGCATAATGGAGGTATCCTATCAGCATAATACTCAGCTTTTCTGCAACAAAAGGAACACTGGTAGATTCAGCTGTACCAAGACTTAAACAATTGTGGCTGGTGGGCAAGCAGTGTGCAGCTATTGCTGTGCTCTGACCTCTGCTGCTGTGTCTGTCCCCCGCTACTGTGTCTGTCCCTCTCTTAATGTTATGTATCATGACAAAGTAGCATTTGTCAAACTGATTTCTATGTCACAATAGAAAAATTAGGCCCGTAACGTGGGTATTTAAAGCAATATTATTTTAGAGCCTTTAATCCTGTAATTACACTGGCTACTGTGGAGCTTGGGCTTCATTGATAGCTAAATCAAAACGATGGAGGCTCCAAAAGTCTGATGGTAAAGGTGCAACAAAAGTTTGCTTACTTCTGCTTAATGCTGTATTGCTAACATAGCACATTGGGAATTAGTGCTAGGTTTGTGTTCCATTGCGCTATGTAACAAATTGAACAGAACGTTGAGTTGAAGTCACCTGTTGTGAAATGTTCTCTCTGAAAAATGGGAAGAACCTGTGGTTGTACCCTGAGAAGGGCAGTGCCGAGCCCTGTGAGAGCCACAGTAGGAAAAAGAAAGCGAGAACCGATAGTGAGGTTTGCAAACGCAGTTGGTGCTCCTGGGGTGTCTGAATACTGCACAGCAGCCAGTTCATGGCATGGCTCTTCAATACAGCTGAAAGTGACCAAACAGATAGTGCATGCAGGGTAGAAGTCCTGGCAACCAGAGCAAAAGGTGCAGAAGCAGTTGAGTTTCTGCATGCAGTGCAGTGGATCACACAAAATCTGTAAGTGCTTAGGAGCTGAGACTGACTTGGTAGCGCAATTGAGAAATGAGTGTGAAAAACCAGGAGGAGTGACCTATGGGTTTGTTGGTCGCATGGAGATGCTGTTCTATTTCTTTATTTCCCACAATGACGCTGTCTTGTGTGCTGGGCTGTCCTTTGAACAGTGCTGGAAATTTTGAGAAAGGCTTGGCAGTTCCTGCCAGATCTATGGAGTCTCCACTAAAAACAAGCAAGTGACTCATTGCAGCAAACATCCAGGCTATCCCCTGAATCCTAACTGGGCTTCAGCAGCCAGTGCTGGAGAGGACAGTACCAAATAGGCGCTGTGATGCATTGATGTGAAGAAAAGGGCACTGGGCTTTTCTGTGAAGAGAGTAGTCACTAAATCCTGGTGCTGGCGCTGACACAGAAGAATTGTATTTCAGCATGTTAAATGGACACGGGTTTTCTTCTGAGAGATTAGAGAAATGGGGCTTTTTGACAGGAGCTTAAAGATAAGTCTGGTCAGGTAATTACTTCTGACAGAAAGAGGTAAAGGAAAAGTTTGGAAGCAAGTAGAACTCATGGTGTGATTTAACCCATTGTGCTCCATGGTTAATTTCCCAGGTACCTGTTTGTGTGTAACAAATCCCACATATGTGATTGTCTTCATTAATATCTTCTTGGGTGCTGTTGATCTCTTGCTTTATTTCTGCCATTCCTAAAGAAAGCACATTTTAAAAATCTGTTTTGGCATTCTGAAATCAAATTAAGTTACTGTGGAGGGGAAAGAAAAAGTCTAAATACAGTCAGATCGTTACTTGGCATCTGAAATCATGTACCCCAGAGAGAAGACAGGAGGGTGGCCATCTTGTATCTCTTGTCCTGCTACGTATGGTCAGATTCTGGTTTTGAGAACAACAGGAAAACTTACTTTGATTTTGTTGGTTTCTGTTAGATCATTTGTTCTCTTTCTGTTTCACTACAGGGATATCCCCATAGCACTTTGCATAATTGAGTAAAGAAATTAGATTTATTCTTGGTTTTCAAGAGCAGAAGAAAAAGAAGTTGGTTTCAGATGTTTGTCTTTGGAAAAGCCTCACTGGCATAGGAATTTTAGGCTAAGGAATGGAATTAAGCATTTTAGTTTGACATTCTTCATGTTTATTTAAAAAAGCTGTGGAAGACAGGCAGGGTAGAGGTTAAAATAATATTAACTGAGCCCTCCAAGTTTATCAGTTTTGTTCTCCTTTTGCTGACTATTACTGTAGTCAAAGTAAGTAGTTAATCAGAATCAGAAAGCCATTTTAGCATTGCTGACATGGATTTGCCAGTAGTGAATTGGGAGAGTGGAAACTGGAGGGAAAAAAATCTATGCAAAACAGCCCAGGTTTTGGCTCAGACCACGTTGCCTAAGATATTTGCATTAATATTGTTCTGTAAGAAATTCTATTAAGATCTTTCCAAAACCTGTGTTCAGTTGTGAGCTTAACAGTAAAATAGTTTCCTAAGACTGCTTATACTGAAAAATGCAAAGAACTTATAATATTGTTTTAACATTCACTTGAAGGCATTTGGATAATTACACACTCAGATGATGGCATATCAAAAAGGGGTTGGTTATCCTTTCTGTTGTGCCACGTACAGTTGAAGTGATGCTCGGGATGTGTTTTAGCAGTCGTGCCCTGGCATCCCACTGTTCTCATCTTCTTTTTGACTAGCCATTGTGCTCCTTACACCAGGCAGTGTGAGAGTTAAATGAAAAGAGCATTGCTGCAAACTGGCTTAAAAAGACATAGCACATAAATATTACTATTTCTGTTATCTGACCTTGTGCTCTAGTGTGGTGATAGCAGACCTGAGCAAGTTTCTAAGCAAAGAGAAATTAAAAAAGCAGAAAGTTTGGCTACATCATCTAGTCCAGCTGCTTCTAGTAAAGAAACATGCTTTGTCTGGACAAGTTTTACTGACCCCAGTCTCTGGCTTCTGTGTCTTGCCTGGGGATGTTTTTGTGGCATAGCTGCTCCTCCTCTTTCCCCCACTAGTGTGTTTTGCTGTCAGTCTCCTTTCTCCTCCTCCTTGGCACTTGAGAGATTTGTGAGAAGACTGTCAGTTGTTATTTCTTTTTGCTGCTGAGGGAAGGAGGTGAAGGAAGGCAATGTCATTTTGGAAACAGAGAAATGAAGAGACGACAGGAGGGGAAGAAGTGTGAACGCTGCACCTTGCCCTGTTATTTCTGGACTCTGTGTGCTAAAATAACCTCTTTTCTGCTAGCAGGCAAATACTGATATACCTGCATTTGCCAAGAGTTCTTCCCCCAAACCTGTGTGTGAAAACTGCTCAGATACACTGTAATTTTGAGGCTCTAATAACTGTAACTTTGCCTAAAAGGACATAGCTTTTCTTTAAAATGAGCTCCTTGTCACTGCGAGGGTGCCTTTTTGTAGATAATCCATGGCTTTTTTTTTTTTTTGTTCAATGCCATGTTATATCACAGCCTGAAACAAAAATTATCTCCTACTTTTGTTTCTTATTATTTAAACTGAGAGGCATCTCAAACAGTGTATCTAGGATAGTGTAAAATAAGCCAGTCAATTTTGTTTCTAATGCAAAGACATTAAAGGGTGTGTATGTTAAATAATCGTCTATTTCTCTCATCTAAAACCATGCAGTGCATGAATGGAAAGTCAGTTGCTCACAAATCCATTGCTGTGCAGTCTTTTACATAAACAAAATCATAAGGATAAGCAAATGCCTTCCTTCTAATTAGCAGTGTGTTTTGTGGTTCCATACATTCCAAAATGTAATAGACAGCTATGCTGCTTAAAATAATCCAAGAGAAAAAAGTCATATGCCACAAAGATAGGGGTGGGAAGGACGGGAGGCAGGAAAATCTGTTGTCTGTGCTCTTGGAGGCCTTTTCTGTCTCCATTTGGATACTGTCAGCTTCTTTTACACAAACATTACAGCATCCAAGGGGAATTAAAAATACTTACCCATGACCACAAAGTCAGATCTTAGGTTTGTCAGGAGAAAGCAATGCAAAAGCAGGATCTTGGACCCACTGCTTTCATTTTGGTTTTAGCATGCTGATTAATGCTTCCTAATGTTGGGAAGAGGTAGGGCTGGCTGTCCAGGTGGAATACAGGAAATTTAAAAATCTTATCTCATAGATGTGAAATGGTTTTTGGATCTGTGAAAGTGCTGTGTTAAGTCCTAAGTAACAAAACTGTCTCTTGTAATGTCTGTAAAGCTACACAACTTCCCTTTTATACCAGTCTTCTATGAAATAGGCTATGGACCACTCAGGACAGAGACAAAACCAATGTGTTAATTGGTCAGGTAGCTTTTAACTGAGATAATATTGGTCAAATTGAGCCTTTTAACTTCAAGAAGATTTTTTATAAATGCACCTTATCCTAACATCAGTGAAAACAGGGAAGGCAACACTTTTCACTGTTAAGTTTTTATAGGTTTCCATCCCAGCCTTTTTGCACCAGTCTGTGGTGTAGCCAGTGTTGTGACCACGCTGTAATTGTGCAGGGCTGACCAAGTTGGAAGCTGGTGAGCTTAGAAGCCCGTGTAGCCATGCCTCTGCACTGGCATTGCAGGGAGTCGGCAGCACAGATGTATCCCATTCACATATGAAACAACTACAGAGCTGATGGGCTTGACCAGGCTTCAGCCCCTTTCAGTAGAAATGTATGTTGTAACTTATGCTTCCATCTAACCCTTTCCTGAATCGAGACAGAATAAAATCTGGTTTATAGGAAAAAACCTTTACCTCTAAAGGCCAGACAGCTGTAGGGCAGGAACAACAGCTGATCATGTTGGGATTTCCCCCTCAACTCCATTGCTAAGTGGAATGTAATCCACAATGCCAAAGCCCATCAGCTAAAGTTGTGATTTTGAGAAACAAAAATGAGATGTGTCATACAGCTGCACAGTCTCCTTGAGGTGCAGATCTGCTGGCTGGGTACAAACCAGTGCAGCCATTTTGCCATGCAAAAGTACATATTTCTCATGTTGCGCCTTGTCCCAGGGTACAGGTGAGAGAGACACAAAAGCTAGTGCTTTGAAACTGATCTTGATGAACCAGGTGATCTGCCGCTGTTCAATGGTGAAGATACGTAACTATTGGAATAACTTACCTAGCATTTGTGCCGTGGACCTTTATGATCTGAAATCTTTAAATTGGATGCCTTTCAAGAGAAGGTGCTTTGGCTGAACAGTCCTTGGGCTTTTTACATGCACACAAAAATGTCCTGGCCTGTGCCAGACATGAGGTCAGACCAGCTTAAGGATGGACAGTTCCTCTATTCTGCTCCTCTTCTGATGTTCTGCTCTCCAGGCCACCAGCCACCACACTGTGCCTCACAGAGAGGTCCCAGTGTGGCTCAGTGACTTTTCCTGAAGCAAGCATTGGTCCCTACCCATACAGCTGGGAACCCCCAAATAGCAGAAGACAAATGTGAAACGTTTGCAACCTGTTCTCGCAGGAGTTCCCAGAGATGAGCGTCTGTAGCAGCATAAACGGAGGTGTGGAAAGAAGGTTGTGACGAGCACGGTCCATTTGTCAGGAGCCTTCCCGTGACTCTTGGCCAGCATTGGCAGAAGTTGCTCTTGTTAAAAAAGTGCTAGGAATGCAGCAGTGGCAACTCCGCTAACAGTGAGCAGCTGTTCTGGTGATGCCCTCCAGAGATGTGGCTCCTGCAATCTGAGCTGCTCCCTTTTTCTACACACAAGTAATTTCCCAAAATATTTATCACGGTTTTGAACTTTGCCTGAAACTGAATTTTCGTTTCTATGGCTGGAACAAAATTGCTCTGGATTTGGAAAGACTGAGGCTTTTTTCACTCACCAGAGGAGGGTGTGAGCATGTAAGATGTTGATATGTCCTTCCTTTTAGTTTGGTTGGCGAGAATTATAGAATTAAAAAATTAAATCTAAAAGTCTCAGTTAACATTAATGTCTTACAATGGGTGTAACATGCCCACATGTATGTAGTTACAAGTTATAATATTTTCATGGACTTGAATAGATTGTAAACTGACAACTTCTTGCAATATAAAAAGACCCTGCAGTTGTATCTTAAACATCATGAAGTGGGGTTAAAGGTGAATTTTTAACCTTTCTTTCTGTACGTTTTTTTTTTATTTTTTTAAATGTGTGGTTGCCTGGGTTTAATGGTGCAGCAATAGTTTGTGGCACAGAAATAACAGCATGCTAACCATGAAAGGCGAAGTGACTCATGGCTGACTTGAGAATTCTCTTCACCACATCTCATCTTCAGGAGACTATCACCCTAATGGTGTTAGCAGCAGCCCCTCTGGGCTCCCAGGCAGTGCAGAATCAGGCTAGAACTGTCTATTCTCATCCCACACAGAGAGCTAGTTCAGTGGAAAGCCTGAACTGCTGATATTTCCATAGATATCAGCATAGATCCATGACAGTGTTTCTCAAGGACTTGCGTCTTCAGTTTTCTTAGCTATTTTCTGCAACTCTCTAAACAAAAATATCTATGCTCCAAATTCAGAAAGGTCACTGTCCCCAGCCACAAATTTAATTATCAGCTTTCCCCTTCTGCTTTTTTTTTTTGTCCTCTTTAGTTAATTTTAACCCAGTGTCCCACATTAGGAGCCTTTAGTTTCCACTTGAGAGAGTAGATGCTTACATGAGTGGCCCCAGGGAAGTGAAGCTCAGTAAGTGATCACTAGTGGAAAGCCAGGGTTATACATGGTATTATACCGTGGAAAGCTTCCGATCTCTTGTTGCAGACAAAATGTCTACAAAAACAATACTGCTACTTTCCTAAATTCCTGCATTTTGCAGATGTGAAGCTCAATTTCTACAGGGGGAGCCAGGCTGTTCTGGGGGAGCTCACAGTGCTGTCTTTTTGCTGCTGCTGCTAATTTTCATGAGCACCATAGAATACAGTAGAAAATTGAAACTGTGTGAAAGATCAACAAATCAGTGTAGAATGTCATGCAGCAACATCTGTTAACTTTGGCTCTATCTCATATCCTCCTGACCCCTCCTTTCCAGCCACAAGTCTCCTGTTTTGTGAGAGCTCAGAGTGATAGGGACTTGGGGAGGGGGGGATGTCTAGCTGTTTCTCAGTCGTCTGAAGGGCTTGCAAAAGTACCATCTGGAATGAAAGTTTTATGCTTGTGTGTTTCTGTATTTTTAGTTATGAAACAAATGGGAATTTGCTGAATGAATTAATTGTATTGTGCTGTGAAAGTCTATCTTGAGAACTGTTATATAGGGGAGCTTCCAGAGGCTGCAGGGAGAAATGAAAGCAGCCTCCCATTCTAATTAGGGCTTTCAGGAAATCATTGATTACAGAATCAAATAGGGTTGCTCAGAGACACTTGTTTGATACTACTTCTGGTAAACAAAATTTTTTCTAATAATAATTTTACTGGTGACACTGGAAGCAGCTACACTCTCTACTGGTAAGCTTGCCTTCAATAAAACTCCCCCTTTTCCTCCTACCTTGTCCATATAGTTGCAGCTAATGAAACATTACTTCCAAACTATAGATCCCAGTAAAAAAAAATTAAATGGTGAAGAAATGAGCAATATAATAGACAGTATGTTTCAATGGGATGGTCTTCACCTGAACCAGGTTAATGGTATAAGCTTGTTCCTTGCATTGCATTTAAAAATAGTCAAAACAAAACCTTGACCTGATATGTAGAGGTTTTTTACTTTTTTTCTTGTTTTTTTTCAAACAGGGTCAGACTATTTCGCTAGCTCCTATTCCAAAACTAGAGGAAGCTTTGTATACGTATCAGCCTCTGCAAGTGGAGACATATGGACCACAAGTTCCAGAGCTTGGAATGCTGGGAAGGCTGGGGTGAGTAACACAGCAAGTTTTAATTCCAGTTTCATGGCATGATAGCTGGGACTGTTACCATCTTCAGCTTGCCAACATGTAAGGGTCTTTCTTTTTTTTTTCATTCCTTTTTCTTTTTTGTAAGGATCTTAACGAAATATTAGACTTCCTGCCCAACCAGCATTTTGTTTGGGTGGATAAGCTGAAATTTTTTGGTCCTTTATAGATCTATTGAGAGCTGGACTGGATTGCATTAGTGTTTTTAAGGTTGTCCTTGGCAGTCGTAGTGAAGTAGCTGTTCATTTTCAGTTGCACGGTATTAAAAAATAAATAAATAAAAATCTGGGGCTTAATATACCCAGCTGTAAGCCAGTAAAAATATTAAAGTTGGGCTGTTTGCCATGGAAAAGGGTAGATTTACTTGTCGACTGCTGTCTACAGTCGAACTGCGTTTGTGAGAAATGAAGCACAGAGCTTAGCTTTGTCAAAAGATATAATGCAGGGCTGGTCCAGTGGCTTGGCGGCATTGTGCTGTGCAGCCATGTTTGGAAAGGAGTTTGGGAGCCTACTGTGCCTGGGTGATGGAGGCTGGGAAGTCCAGAAGTGACGCATCTGCTCTCTGGAGACGTGTTGGTAGTTGAAATGCCACCTGAAAAAGCGTAGCTACTGGAACAGTGAGTGTCACCCAGCTCGTCATAGCCTAACTTTGAAGGTCAACAACACTTAGAGTGCCTGAAAGACTATGTGGCAGAATGAGTGTGCAGAAAGTGCTTAAAAAATAACAGTTTGACTGTTCAATATGAGAAAATTGAAGCCACAAGGTACTGAGCAAAGTTGAAACAAACTAGTATGCAGTTTTGGAGACCACTGAAATCCAAACAGGAGTCACTGGCACAGGAGAGATTGTATCTCATCAGGAAAATTATGGAGGTGTATAGACTTTTTTTAAGTAAATAAGTAACCTAATGCCTCAGAAAATTCAAGGCTGTCTGGAGCTGAGGTTGTCCCCATTTTTGCTGTTCTGTGTCCTCCTGATGCCTGTAACTTTTATCTCATATCAAGCTTCTGAGACCAGGTATTAATTAGTAGTTTAACCTTGGGCAGAGCCAGATTCAGCCTTCACCAGCTGTCTGGATGGAGCACAGCTGTGAGGGACCTCCAGTGTGAGGGAGCCTCCAGTGTGAGGGAGTTTGGGGCCCTTTTGGCCCTAAGCCTCATCACAAATGAAAGTGGGCAGGGAGAGATGACTTGTGCGGGGAGGACTTGTACCCCCGTGGGCGAGTGCTGGTGTCCAGATCAGCAGGAATCCTGTATGTTCCATGGCCATCCCATCTAGTTGCCTGTGACACTGGTTCAAAGGCAACCCAGCAGCACCTTGCAATACGAAATCCTTTAAATTGCAGTGTCTGTATGCGAGCATATTTGGATCAGCATTTGCAAACAGTGCTCATAGCCTTTTCTTGGAGATTCTTTTGCATGTGTCATTTCACCCCTCTGAGTGCAAACAGCTAGGGTTGTTCGACTTGGCTCTGGAGTTGCTGGAGGAGTTGGGAGTGGTTTTGGTAGCAAGGGGAGGTGGGTTGGTGGTACACACCAGAAGAGTTCTTCTGAGGCTGTTTGCAGTGGGTTCCCAGCCTGTACAACTCTTAACCCTGTTCCATGGGGTGTCTGAAATACCTTAAGCCATGCAAGGCGTTTCATTTATGTATTTGTATTTCTGTGTTTATATGAACTCGTGCATTTCCTGTTGATGATGAATGCTTAACTAATGTGCCTCAGTCACTGCTGTGGGCTTTTTCAGGCAGCTGCATACAGCTGCCTGGGTGAGGCAGAAGAGCTGGGCACAATGTAATCCCCTCCTGCTAAAGATTTTTAGTTTCCTTGTAATTTGCACGCATACAAAGACGGGTTAAATCTTTTCATGTTCTCATTAATAATTTTGCAATCTGGTTAATTACTGCTGGTAAATAGTTCACTCGAATGTGCAGGCTATTATCACTGAGTTTCTGGAGCTAGAATTATTGCAAAGATGCTGCCGAGCTGGAAGCTTTGAATTCACTTCTGGTAGCAGAATTTAATGATTTTTTTAGTTTCGTTTGTTTTTGTGTTTTTTTTTTGTTTGTTTTTTTTTTTTTAAAGATACAGTTTATTATTTTCAGAACACTCAATAGAGTCAGCTTTTTGAATATTCACATCTTAACTTCTTACCTTCTGCAAGACTCCCTCCAGATTTCAGCATCAGTGTTGCTTTTCTTTCGTAGAATCATCGAGTGGTTTGGGTCGGAAGGCCCCTTAAAGTTTATGACATTCCAACCCCCATGCTGGGACACCCTCCTCTAGGCAAGGTTGCTCAAAGCCCCATTGAGACAGTAAATGGTTGTAATGAAGGAGACATCTGGCAAGAGGATTTCTAGCAAAGAGCAAGAAAAATGGTGAATCCATAAGGGATCATTTAAAAGCTTTGTTAGAGATCTCTTATAATTTAATTTAAAAATTGCTTTTTAAGATGACTTACATTATTTGCTCATTTGGCTTTACAAATAACTTGTGTGCAGTCCAGTAAGCTTGATTCAGCATCCTCCTACTGCCGAAACTGTTTTCAGTTTCTCTTGGGGCTGTAAATTTTCATTTTTTCTGCATACAAAAACATTTAACATCCTTGTGATGCATTTTTTGCCAGTGTGTTGGGAGTCTGAGAATGGTGAAGAAATAGATTTATTTCCCCCTCAACACAAACGATTGGTATAATGTGTAGGGGCTTGTGTCCTTCAACGCCCCCAACACTCCCCATTTTTTAATGGAGGAAGATTTTCTAGGTATAATGAAATATAGGCAATAATTATGAATTACATTGAATTACGTGGCTTTCTGGGAGCAGCATGTATTACAGTAACTTGTAGACAGTATTTAACCTTAATGGCAGTAGGAGTGAAGTGTTATTGGAGTCAGCCTCTGATAGAGGTTCCCTTGACTACTCATCTGTGGGATTACTGGAGGGAAGTCTTGACACCTGGTGAATACACCATGAATGTGCCAGATTGGTGATGGTCTGATCTGGATGATAAAGGTCACTTTGGGTATTAGGCCGTGAGGACCAAGTCATGCCTATCTCAGATGTCAAATGGAAATATGGCTTGAAGAAGAAGGAAAAACATGTATGAGGGCATCTCCCAAACCTGTGATGCTGTCCTTGGAGAAAAGTGTCTTGGATCACTGTAATGTGCCTGTCCTGGAGGCAGGCTCTACAGCTGCCTGTCAGTCCATGATGAGTAATAGTACTGGGTCTGTGTGTCTTGGTCACTACTCTAAATTACTGAGGTGTTCAGTGATATGCTTTGGGAAACTGTTGTTTTCTGGTTTGAGTTGAAGGCAACCTGCTGATAGCAGTCGTGTTTAGAGAGCCCTGTGTTATCAAAGGCCCTACTAGCACTTCTGCCATGACTGGAAACAGATTGGTGTACTTTGACTAAAGTTGGAAATGTCATTGTTTGGGTCAAATTGGTCCAAATCTCTTGAACTGCTGAAGTCATTGTAGGGCTGTGTGACCTACCATGGCTTTCAGCGAGTGGAGGTGTGTGGCTGAGAGTGGGAGCAGAAGTGCCTGGATGCTGAGGCACTCACGCCATTAGTTTACTTTGAAGTTTCCTTAGAAGAGCAAAAAAAGCCTTTCTTTGCCCTCTTTCCCCCTCCCCCCCCATGTTTTAGCTGAGCACACTGAATTTGTGTGGTTGGAGGTCTGGATTTTTCTTACTGCAAAACAAAAGAGATGAAAAAATATGACAAATTTTGACATGCCAAGTAGTGAAAGAGCATAACAGGATGGGGACGGAAATTATTTGTTGTTTTAAGAATGTATGTTTGTTTTGTAGTTGTGATTAAGAAAACCAAAACAAAAAGCCAAAACAAAATGCAAAACCAAACCACAAAAACTCGAGGATCAAAATGATGGTTGGTTGAGGTCCTGAAAAATGTAAAGGCATTCTTGGCATTAATTGTAAGTATGCATGGCAAGCAGGAGCAGCCACACAGTGTTCTCACACCAAGTATTTACAGTGTGGAAGAGCCATACGCAAGCTACTTAAAACCTGACTATAAATTGAAAATCTGCTGATGTGATTAACATTTTGGGTAAAGATGCGTGAACTTTGTCTCAAAGTTTAGAAATAGTCTGTTGTAATCTAAGTGGATTGTACTCTTAACACAGGCTTATTCTCACAAAATAGGGGTCATTTACAAGTAAGATAAGAATTTCTGTTTGCTCTCCACTTAAAAATTCTCTGCCTTTACAGAGAGCTTTTGTACAGACCTTGAAACCAAGTCAAGCCTGGGCTGCTTAAAATAAAACTGCGTTTGCCTACGTAACTTTCTCAGGAGAGCTACATCCTGAATATATACATGTGAAAATAAATATCAGGTTTACTCCAAATGTCTGTACTTTTCTTTAGGGAAAAACGTGACTTCCTTTTCATCTATCAACTTGTTTTCATGTACAGTCACATTGTTAGGAGTGCTGTACTTAACTGGCATTTTGTTTAAATATGATGCAAAAAATAGTGGTGAACACTAATTTAATGAGCATAGGTAATATACTTTGATAATTTAAAAGTTAAAATGTCCTTAACTTTTAAATCTAAGGTAAATGTCAAGTATTGAAGCAAAATCAGAGTAGCGTGGAAGTCTGTACATACAACAAATGTCTTTTAGCCCACTGTGCTTAATAACATACAACTGGATTGTTTCATTGCTTTTTTCCCTGGCGTAGGACAGCTCAGTCATTTTAAATTTTGAATTAAGATGAGGTTGGATTTCATATCTGTTGGAGCTTTGTAAGCATTTAATTTTTAACCTTCATTTCAAGTGGAAAACTTCTGCATATTTTTTTGTTGTACAGTGTTGTAGAGTAATTTGAAACACATGTAGAGTCTGGCACTTACTTGAGAAATGACTCGTGTAACTTCTTTGCTGTCAATCATAATGATTTTTTTCCTTAAGTAAGGCAATAGTAAGGATGCTCTCCAAACTATTCTTAAGCCGTAGCTGATCTGGTCTTTGGCCAGACTAGTTTTTGCTAAACCCCTGTCAGTGTCTGTGTTGAGTTCAAGACAGTGAAATAACTGAAAATTGATTTTGAAGGGGTGACGGGACCACTGGGCCTTAAAAGTTGTAGCAGGTGATTTGTCACTGAGGTATGCAGATATTTCTTGAATCTTGGAAAAGGAGAAAAGCCACAAATGAAGGGCTTACTTGATCTGCTTTGGACCATTGATTTTGAACACTGAATTCATTCTGCTCCTTTTAATAGAATACAGTTTTTCAATAAGCTCAGTAGTCGGAGTCAAAAAATTGAGTAAAAGCAAGGAAAGCTTGTCTTGCTTTGGAGGGCAGGAGAGGGCTGCACCGTTTCTTGCAGGAATCCTCTTGGCTACCAAGGCATATGGTCTGCATTTCCCAGTGTCTCCTGTTGCTGGGCCAGATGCAATCCTCAATAGAAAGATTCCTGTTAGCCGCAATGCATTTTGAATCTGGCACCTAACGGATGAGAATTGGTAGGTAAGAAGTGATTATGGCTTTAAAGACAGACACATTTGCATACAGCCTTTTACAGTGAAGTTTTTTTTCTTCATTTCATAATGAATAATTGAATAAAAAGTATTGTATAGGTACACTTTTTTGGAATAGTGAATATGGCCAAGTGAGCAGTCTGTTTCAAAAGAGGATGGAAGGAAACAGAACTGTGTGTAAACCATCTTAATTTGGTTTTATTTGGGCTGTCTGTCATTTTGCAGGCAGTCCCTAAACCTCCATAGCTTCATACTTCTCGTACCTCTTGCATGGTGCCTATAAAGACTGCCTAAAGAAACTCTTTTGTATTGCTTTAGCATACTATAGAAGTCCTACAGGTTTTGTTGTAGGATTTTGGAAGGATGCAACTTCAATATAGAGGAGATTGATTAGCACCAATTTTTCCAGTCGAATGGAAATCAAGGAAAGGAGTGCAGCTTTTAGTAAGTCTGAAATCTTACTGTTTAAGAAATCAGCTTTCTGGCAAAAATGTCTATGAACATTTCAAACGACACCCTGTAGTATATGGTGTTTTGCATGTAGCTCTTCTGTCAAGGTCATTAGCAATTGAATATATTAAAAGTGGACTGCTTATGGAACAGAGTTTTGCTTCCTGACCGCCCACCTGTGGGTATAGTGTGGGTTCTGTAACTGTAAAAGGTCTCGAGAGGGTTATAAAAGCAGAGAATATGGAAAATATATAAAGAAACAAAGAAGGAAGCCTGCATACACCATGTAGTTTCTTATATGTAAAGTTGGCTGTAGTTGTATATGTATCACTAAATTAACCTCAAAAGCTGGCCATGACAGCAGAATGTCCATAGTAATTGTTTTTGTTGGCGTTTGGCTTCAGAATTGACTCATCGATCTAACATGAGTCTCTGTACTTGAAATAGTGGTCTGTTAATGTTGTTTTACTTTTTCATGCAATCATGGAAAAAATATGTTTCTGCTTGAAGCAGTTGTCAAACAAGCTTCTTTCATTGACAGTCAGACACAGGGCAGCTGAGTAAGGCTGTTTAGTCTAGAATAAATACTCAAGAGATTACAAGGTCGCTGTAGGAAATGTAATTATACCATTTATTCCAGAATAGTCTTTTTGTAGTGTGGGCTTGCAGGATACTAAATCATGAATTTATTAAAATACATATAATCTGAAGGAAAAAAAAAAGGCAGGACTTTAACATAAGAAATGGAGAATTGTCTGGCAAACTGTACCACAGGATTGACCAGTAAATACTCAAAATTGCTTCGGAAAATTGGAATGGTAATACTAAGTTTTTTTACTGAAAATGGGTAGGAAGCAAACCCTGAATTGTCTCTGCAGGTGTAGAAGCAATGCTATGAAGTAGGCAGCTAAACTAGTTGTCAGGCAAAGCTGTCTGCTGATGGATTACAATGTGGCAGGAGGCATTCAGCAGTTGTGTGGGCCAAATGCCCTATATTCTGTGCTCTTTGCATCTTGCCAAATCAAAGCCTTATTACTACCAGCCTACTTTAAAATATCTGACTGTCTGTCATAGTTCTTACCTGTTACTGAAAGCCCTGCTTTGCTTTCATCCTTCCCTTCATCTTCTGCATTGATATTGCTATTGATGTATCGTCCTCTGGTGGCTTTATGTGTCCACAGACTTTACTCCTTTGGTTGTCCTCCATCAGCTTAGAAAAATATATTTTTATAGAACTCAAGTTTTACATCTTCTGTTGCTTCTCTAAAATTACATGGTTTGAGATGAGTAGCTTTTGTCCTCAGTATTTTCTTTTCCTTCACTTTTTTTCTTCCTTGCTTCTCCTGTGGTCCATCATATTGCCCTGTGTGAGTCTCTCTTGACTCCTCAGCCAGATGTATAATTGCATTGGGAATTGTATAGTTGCCACAAGAAAAACAGTATGTTTTGCACGTGCAGGAGCGATCTTCCCTGCTTATCTCTCTCTTCAGCAACAGGAGGGCCTCAGTTTCTTCTGGGAAAGCTCATCTGGGGGCTTTTGAGACAGAGCCCCCAGATACTTTCTTTAAGCCCAGACTACAGAGAGAGGAACATCTTCGCAAGGAGGAGTGAAGTCTGTCTGATGGTTGTCATGTAGAAGTGAGAGCACATTGAAGACCACTGCTGAGAGGAGGAAATCCTCTTAATTAACATCTGAGCATCACTCACGTTGTACTTGGCTGTAAAGAATGGCAGAGATGTCATGACAAGTATCTGCTCAGGGGCAGTTGAGGCAAACACTATCATGGCTTTCTGAAGGGTCCTCTAATTTGCCCTCTATGGCATTGTAAGAATCCATTGTAATAAAACTGCAAGAAGGCAGGCTGAAAAGAGGAAGAGGCTTCCTAGACTCTTCAACATTATTGTTTCAAGAAGAGGGAGTTATGTGTAACATTTAGACTCAATGAGATGGCCAGCAAAATAGATGAAAATAAAGCCAGAAATGATGCATCTTCTTGACTCAACACTGATAAACATAGTTGTGAAGCAGCCTTCCAATCAAAAATTGTTTGGTCGGGTATCAGATGACTGAATTACAAGTTTCCTGAAATGGCGGAGAGAGGCATGGGAATGTCTTGAAGCTTTGTGCAGCTTTTCAAGCTGTTGCTTGTGATTCTTTAACCCCCTTCAGATAGCTTTGTTGCTGCTTTCTTCTTGATGGGTAGCGTTTCTCAGAGTGATCAGGAGTCTTATTGGTGCCCAGAGAAGCTGCATGGGGTGAGATACCTCACAGATGTTCTATCTTCCCAAGAAAAGCTTCAGCTGGAGCTTGTGTACACCCACAGGACCAAGCTGTAAGAAATGAGACTGCATTTGTTCTGGTGTCGTGGCACAACTTAGGAGAGGAAAACTGAAGCTCTTTGGGTCTTTGAAATTGGAAGATGTCCAAGGACAGGTGAAAGGTTATTGTCTCGTGTGTCTTTGTAGTTAGAGGCTCATGTGTGTTGGATCAAGAGGGCAAAAGTGGAACCTAAGCCTTTTGCAAGTAAACAAATGTCCCAAAAGCATAGCTGTTCTTAGCTTTGTGTGTTCTGGGCCCTTTTTACTCATCATGAACACTTAATGATATGAGGTGCTTTTAATTCAGAGTCTCTTAAATAGCACTATTTGCAGGATGGGTGTATATTCAATGAATTCTTTAAATACTAGTCATTGTAATCATTCACTGCTTTAATTTCAAATAAGCCTTTGTATCAAATAATTGAGATGTTACCCAGTTGCTTGATGCCTGCAGTAAGGCTGCTGGCGATGCTGAAGCTGGCTTGTGGTGCTGTCTGCGTAGTGCTTTGCCTCACAGCAAGGCCAGTAAACCTGTCCATTTACACACATGGAGCATGCGGCAGCACCCACTTGAGCTAAGAAAGCGAGGACTGGCCCATGAATGGGCAGCAGTCTTGTGAGCTTGGTGGCACTAAACAGACAGCTACGGAAGCCATTATTAATTCAGCATGGTCTTAAAAATGCTCTTTTTTCCCCTCCCTTGGATTAGGAACATAATCCATGTTTCCTATCATGCTCTACAGCTTTGAATTGTTTTAATTTTAGTGGGTCTGCCTACAGGGCTTGAAGAACGTACCTGCAGTTAAGTTGGCTGTCTGGAAATTGCATACACACATTTAGGAACTGATTTTCATGGCTTTGTTTTTAAAGCCCTGCTTAATAGTTAGTTGAAAACTGTTCTAGGTAAACAACACACGTAAAGCCAGACTTCAAGAAGGAATTGGGTTGTTCACTTCTCTCTCTTCCAAACTTAGGCATTCAAGTTAGGCCACATTTGTAATAACAAAATAGGGGTTTGAACATAATCGGACTTCACAGATGCCTGTTGCTGAGGCTTGAAGGTAGCGCCACTATATTTTTGTTTCTTTACCTAACTGGTATTAAATGTAAACACATAAATCCTTTTCAGTGGGAGAGGAGAAGGGGAGATGGTTTTCATTTGGCATAATTTCCTGTGAGACGTAGTTCTAAACAAGGCCCATATTTACACAAGACAATACAGTTTTACATATACTGGTATATCCAGCACACTTTAAAATTGTTTAGCCAGCCCCGGGTATTAAATACCTTCACAATAAATGTGTTTAATAAAAGTAGATGAAGTTTGAAATAATTTTTGAATAATTTTACAGTAGAAACACCAGTTAAATCAACCCCATTGCAGTAATAAATGTCACAAAACCAATTAATTATACTTGCTTGCCACTGCAAAATCAATTGTGTAACTGTTCTTCTAAAACTGACTTTTGCATTGCTAAATCCTAAACACTACACTTCTGTAACTTGTCAGAATCAGGTTTTGGTTAATAGATATTTTCAGTGATGTAATGGGAACTTCTGGCATGGAGTCAGAATATAATGGACTGTGATTAATGTTTTAATAAGCACTTTTATTCTACTTATGATGCAGCAGTGAAATAGTTTCCTGCTTAGATTGATAGAACAGCAGGTGTGCGTACATACTTTTTTCTTTCAGTAAGAGTAAGTTTTTCAATTCTTCTGCTTGAAAACATTTAATGTTTTTCCTTAAGTCAAATGCTGCTGATTGGGGGTTTTCAGTTTGTTTATTTTAAATCCAGCTATTGCCGGTATTTGTCATGGTGATGTGGAGGGTGCCATGGAAACTGTTTCAGTACTTAAAATAATTGCTTTGCAAAAGGGGAAACTCATTAGTTTAAAAAATAGTTTTGATATATTGATGTTTTCTTCAGTGAAAGGATTTGTTTTAAAATAGTGTTAGAGTAATCCAAAAGTGTGTGAGTACAAAGTAGAGTGTTGAAAATATTAGCAGGTTAGATTTATTATTTAAGTTGATGTAATACACTCGCTACATGCTTGGTTACTTTTGAACTAGAAGGGATTGTGTTTTTCTATATTTGAAATATTTCTTCTTAAAATAAAAAGTCTATTTTAGTAACTGTTTTTTAAGGACCCATTAATCCAGATTTGTTGAAGGGATAGGATTTTTGCTTAGGGATCCAGATTCTGTTGTTTTGATGTATTGATGAGGTGGTATTTCTTCTAAGATGCTGCTTAAGGTGAGCATATTTTCTATGCTCTTAACATCCAACTAATTTCAGGGGATAGTTGTGCACTTGATCTCCACTATTCCTCAGCAGACAAATATATATTAAAAGAATATATATATGCGCAGCACAGAGCTTGGTGACTACCCTCTGTTTAAAACAAAGTAGTCTCTCTTCTTTCCTTCTCCACTATCCTTGTAGGCTGGATAGTAGCAAGGAATATACCTGCAATGGGGAGAGAGAAGAAGAGGGTGAACCCCGTAGAAAGAGGACATCCAGCGTCTTAGGTATTGTTGGCATTACTCCACCAGAAAAGACTCTAGGCACCTCTGCTTTCTCATTTCAAAAAGTCAGGCAAGCCATTCTGGAAAGACAGAAAAGGTGCTGTGGTCCTGTCTCCAATGCAGATGCTCTTCTCTGTTCTCTGGAGCCTGTTGACATTCGTTGAGATTCAAGGTAACAGGTAGTTTCTCCGTCTGTTTGTTTTTTCTCCTAAACCTGGGGATCTTGCTAACTCCTCTGTTCCCAGAAGTATCAACGCATGCTTTAATTTTTCCATCAACTTTGGAAAAAAATGCAGATATTGTTGAACTTGTGTTTTTAATATTTATTGAGAATTTGCCAAACAGCCTCTATACCTTGGTTTTATGCCAACTCTGTACTGGGGGAGCATCTGCCTTGCATAGAGGTTAGTGGTGTATTTCCTTTATTTGCTACTGCTGTGTTTATCTAGTTCTCCCTTAAAAAGATGCAGAAGGTGAGTTCTGGCTGCTATCTTTATTTTCTGGCTCTGTTCCAGAATTCATGAGGAAATGCTCATGAATAAAGCAAAAAAAAATCTACACCTCTTCTCCCCTTCCTGTCATTAGAAGGTTCCCTCTCTCTTCCTCCGATTTTCACATTCAGGTCCTGATGGATTGGGCAGACTTCTTGCTCTGTGGTCATTGATTCTGTTAATTGTCAAAAAGCATTCCAGAAACGAAAGAGAAGAGGAGATCTGCGCTCTGAGGCCATCTCAAACTTGGAAGCATAAAGCCTCTGCTGTTCCAGACACTCTTCAGCACACTGTTTATTTTGGAATTAAAGGTCCCACAGATACATAGTCTGCAAACAATCTATAATATGGAAAGAAAATTGTGCCTTTTTTTTTTTTTTTTCTCCCCCCCCCCCCCCCTTTTTTTTCTTTTTTTTTTCTTTTTGCTTCCCCGCAATTTTTTTTTTACTACAAGAAAAAA
>WYDI02041189.1:46763-94964 GCA_009867235.2 Psittacus erithacus
TCCCCCCAAAACAAAGTCTGCAAAAAAACTAAAAAAAGGAAAGAAAATTTTTCCTTTTTTTTTTTTGTTCCCCCCCCCCCCCCCCCTTCTTTTTTTCTTATTCCATGATGTAGGTGCATCCTACTTTTTTTTCTCACCAGAAGAGAAGCAAATACTGTTTGGAAGGTGTGAGTACAATAGGGAAGTTTGCTTTCAAAAGTCTGCTGTGAATGAGTAGTCCTGTGCCTTGAGCAGCCCAGGCCACAGGATCATTTTTCTTGATCTTTTGGCTTTGAGAGCAGTCACTAAAGTTACTGTTTTTGTGAAACTTCTCTCTTGTTCTCGCTCACCCAGAAGTAATCTGCAGACTTTTTAGGTCTGCTGTATTTGCTCTGTTTATCCAGGCCTTAAATGTGCTTGGAAAAGCATGGGCTGCAGAAGAACATAAAAACCTAGTGTTGTCCAATTCAACAAATAGGTGAGCAATCAGTAGTGTCATAACAGCTGGTACTGACCCTGGACATGACAGCAGTGATCATTCAGTGCAACAGTTGCCCTCCTTGCCATTTTTCATGAATTCCCACAGCCAGACTCCTACCCTGCCTTCTCCTAGGAGCCACTGGAAGCTCATGTGTTCTCGGACTTGGTTTTGGATCTAGGGTCAAGCTGCTGTTCTGAAAAATTCTTATTGCTTGGGTGCTGAGGGCAGCAGCTTTAAAAATAAATGAAAGCTCATGGAGGTCCAGTTCTTCTCCTGGCCCCGGCAGAGGGAATTTGTAGTGGCTTTGGTGGGAACAAGTTTAGACCTATAGAGGTACCTTTGTTCCTACCCTTGGGCAGTATGTATGGATGCTACTTTCTTTTGCAGCACAGGAGGTGAACTGTGTGTGCTCAGAGGCACTTTCAGATAATAGAGGAGTGTGCTCAACGTGGCTCAGGGATGTTTGCAAATGGAGCAAAGGAATGCAGCTACCTGTGTGACGGAGAGCTGTGGCAGTGAAGCAGTGTCCTAGTGCTGCAGGCTGTTCATCAGGCCCAGTTAGTAGGTATTTGGCTTTGCTGGGAGTTGTTGACTGCTAGTTGACTTTCCTGTATTTCAAAACAGAAGTACTGAAAAAATGGAGCTATCTGCTTAGATCAACTGCCCATATGTGCTGTGGTAGCAGGTTTTATGGGCTGTCTGCCCTGGGAATTTTAAGATCAGAAAAGAAAATCAGTGTCTTTTCTTTTCATGCTATTTTTATCCCCTTAGAAAAATACTTGGTGAATGGGGCTAGTAAATATGTTGGATTTCAATACTCATGTGTGGGTCCAATTTATGCCTTCCTCATGCATGTGCGTGTATCTTGTTCCCATGGGAGTAGCAGCGCAGTAGTGGAGCTTCATGTAAGTGTCAGCATCTGCCCAGGAATGAAAGGTAAGTGCAGCAGGGGCTCTAGTCTCAACCTCCAGAAAGATCTGGAGAGTATTTGCTACTTACAGCAGAGAGAGCCACATAAGATGGAATGGCTGGGTGGGGGTGATAATATAGGCTACTGGCATTTTCAAAGAACAGTGCATCCTCTCTTTTGGGCTGCTCTGAAGGCTAGTCATTTGTAACAAATCCCAGAGGTTTTGTTGACTCATGACTTATATTTTGGTTTTATTCAGCATTTTTTTGCCCTTTCTGAGGGCTCCAGCAGCTGAAACAGCATTGTCTTGCCGCACGGCAGTTTCAGCTGAGCCTCCTGTTTGAAGTGGCAACACTGCTAAATAATTGTGACTTGTTTTTAGAACAGCATTTCAGCTGCCAGTTTCCTTAAGAAAGCAAAAACAATATGAAAAGCCAAGAACACAAATAAAGGAAAGGCTTTAAAATCCTTCACATGTAAAAAAATAATAACCCAAAACAAAACCAAAAAACACCTCAACAGACAAGGTTCAGAAGATGAGCTGAACTTAGTAAAATATCTTGAAGTAATAGAAAATAACATCTAAATATGTATGTGTGCTCTTTGATTCCCTTCACCTTCTTTCCTTTCCCTTTTCTCCAGCCTGCACATAAACTCATTGATTACATTTTCTCTTAATGAGCTGTTTACAGAAATCTTGCCTTTTCCTCCAGTAGAAGGTTTGCATGCTCTCAGAATACCTGCCACATGGTAAGGGTAAGTGTAAAGGGGAATGAGAGCTGCCAAAAACTCCCTACTTCCTTGCACAGTGGTGAACAAATTGCAGTGGAACTACTAATTCTTCCAAGGAGAGAGTAGGATTTAGGGCATCAAAAATAATTGCTTTGAGAGCGCACTCTGGGCACTGGAAGAGCTGAAATTTCGGCTGGAATGATGTTACTGATATATATGTTTCTATGTGTATATGCATATATCATTATATATAATTTTACATTTGCAGTGTAATAGCTCCTTGTTGCTATTGCTGTGATATTATTAGGTGTTTCTGTAGGCAGTGACAATGCATTGATTGTTATAGCAACTACAGCTGCAGATAGGTGTTTTGCCCCAGAGGAGAGAAGCTAATGCTCAGAGAACTTACTGCAGGAAAACAGGTTGAGTACTGAATAGACAAAGGTAACATTTTCTAGAGCAACTAATTGAATGAAGAGTCTATCATGCTAGTTTTAATGAACTGCAGGCTGTGAATTGATTGAAAACACTAGCTCAAGACAATCAGACTAGAGAAGGAAAGGTGTTGGAAGCGCAGTGTTAGTTTAGAAGGATGTATTGGTGAATGGGGCAGCGTGTGCTGTTTGTTAAGGTGCTTGCATAACTGCAGAGGAGGAGCTCGACCACCCAGAGAGATAGATCAGATCTGATCCTGTCCCAGATTCCTCTATAGTCTTCGTTAAATCAGGTAGACTAAAATCCTCAGAGGCAGTTATGCACCAAAATACCTTCTTTGGTAGTTTGGCATCACTCCATATGTAAATCCTTCCTTTTCTTTTTTGTTTGTTTTGTTTTTCCTCCCCATTTCCCTACTTTTAATACTTTGTGTATGTATCCACCTCCTTAGCTACAGAAGTAACCAGAGTTCAGGTTCTGTAAGTTGGCCACTGTTATCTCTGCGTGTTTCCAGTATTCATTGATTTGTGCAGTGCTGTGCCTTTTGTGATGTGTTCTTTGCTCCTAGCTGCATGACCTTTGCTATTGAACTCTCTCTAATTGGAAGAAGTCTGTATTAGTAAATGCTGCAGATTAGCCTGAATAATTTATGTTTTCCCAGCCCCCTCAGATTTTTTGACAGCTGTGCCTTTTACAAGGAGTGACTTTTATGTTTTCTTTCAAATCATAGATGAAAGTTGTTGAGTATCACTGGGATAAAACGAGATCCCTGCAGGGAAAATACCTTGTCAGATGGTGAATCCCCACTTACACTTATTTCTTGAGATCTGTGTAAATTGCACTTAAACATTTTTTTTTTTGGTGTAGCACCTATGAAACTAATTTGAATGTGGTACTTAAAGTAAAAAAACTGCTTGTTTTCATTATAAACCTAAAGTTCGGCTGGATCTTTTCATTGAGATGTGTCACCAAGAAAATTAAGACCAGTGTTGCTTAAACAAATCCATAGGTCAGTGTAGTATGTATTCAGCAACGATGCATTAAGTGGACAGAGCATATAGTGGAAGCTTTTGTACTCTGGAGGGATTAAAGGATAAGACTTCTGATACAGAAAGACAGTAACTCTGGAAAAAGACCCATAGCATTCCTGTGGAAATCTTACCAAACCTTGTTTTCCTTGAAAATATGGAATGTACTTTTTGCACAAAGAGTAAGGATTTTGCATTGATGCAGCTTTAACCTTTGTAGAGAGTTACATGAAAATTGTGTGAAACGGTGCTGGTGGTGAAGTGTGTGTGTGAGCTGTGTTCGAGATGGCTTCCAGGGCAGCTTGGACTTGCATGTGCTCCAGAGGATGTTGGAATAGCACAGAGGTGCTGTGGGAGGAGCTGTCTCTGCTTCTCCTATAGTTTCTGCTCTTCCATAGCTCCAGTTGATGGAACCTTTGTAGTACAAGAAATTCTCAGTCATGAAGGGCATCACATTAGCCCATAGTAGATTTATGTGCGAAAATATTATTGAAGTCTTTGAAAACCTCTGTAGCATTTGTGTGGCCGATAATATGATACTTCCATGTAGCTACTTTAAAGTCATCTTACTAGAGTGCTTGCCCTGCTGATGAGAGATCAATATGGTCCTTTGCTCTCTTCCCTTAAATCACATCAGCAGCCTGTCAGATGTGATGTACTGCGCTTGACCAACTCGATAGAAATTATTAGCTTTATTTTGTTAGTAAAGAAATTTCACCTGACCAAACCCTCTTTCTCAATAGAATGTCAGAGTGCCTTTGTGTAGAATACAGCTTTTTACTTCAGTATAGGTCCATGCCCAAATAAAAGTGACCTGTTTTCCTCTGTATTAAGCTCATGAGCAGCTTGGAAGAGCTTATAACCTGAGAAGTATAGGTGCAGAGAGACTGTGACATTGTTTCCTTATTGTGCATCCAGTGAGTGCTCCCCATTCTGGCTGCCATCTGGGACAGCTGGAGTACTGGTCCAGTTGCGCTTAATAGTCGGTTGCGAGGAAATGCATTTCAATAGAGAAGTTTTTTAAACACCTGCATTATCTACGATGCTGCTATGTATTCATTTAGCATTCATTTTAACTGAAGAACTGCATTAAGCACATCGTATGTGTTTAATGAGGAGGTTTGTACATTGAGGTAAAACAAACATTATATTGGAGCTAATGGGAAATGAGTTTGGACTTGAGTTATAGTGGCCATAAAACATGATGGGATCTGGCACTTGGTTTAATGATGCCACAGTGGAATGACATGTAGTCCAGTGACATCACATTGTATGGTGATGCATAAAGCCCTAGTGTGTTGTGTAGTCTTAAGAAAAGAAAAAAGCTTGGTTATAATATTTAGGGCATGTTTGTGCACAGACATGCATGTGCCTGTTTAACGTGCACGTTAAAGCAGTGGCCCACACTGTTTCTTAAATTTCTTGTTGTAACAAGAAATTTTTATATATTAATGATTTGAGAAATTAAGCATTTTAAGAGCACAAAGCAGGAAAATTATCTTCTTTAATTTTTTACTTATGTTTATGATGATTGAAGGCTAAAGCAGTTTCATAGTGAAAGTGCAAATTGCATGAAAGAAGTTAAACTCCACTACAAAGATACACTGTACTTTAATATTCTAGGGGAGTGTATCACTAATATAATAATCACTAATATAATAATAAGTACTAATATAATAATCACTCACGTCTTGTGTTGCAGCTCTCTGACTTGCTATAACCATGGAACTTCCCTTTAAAGCACAGTGATTTCTTTAAAAGTTGTTTGATCTGTCAAGTAGGTGTAGAAGCTTGTGTCAGACATGAAGATAGTAGATTCAGCTCTGACAGATGATACGGACACAGTGAAGTTAATTGACTTCACCAGGGGAGAAGATTCTTCTTTCCAATTATGCCAAATGCCAGACAACTTTCCAGAGGTGGGGAAGGAGACATGCCTAAAGGACACAGTGCTTTTCCAGGATGTGCTTTCTGTGCTTTAATTTTACTTTTTTCTTATTTAAACTTTCAAGGATAAAGTAATAAAATCAAACTAGATCAATTGCATCTTTGTTTTGGTATTCTCAGACCTGGTAAATCCATTGCCCTTCTGTGCTCCTCTTGGATTTTCTGCCTGGTTTTGTGAAGATAGAAACTTTCAGGGATCTCTATGAATCAGTGAAGTCCTGGACTTTTATTTTTTCTGCCAGTTTTAGCTGTTCTGCTTCTTCTACTTCATATCAATATAATTTAAACCCTGTCAAAGTCAACAGGTTTCTGTCACATTCTAAGTTTTTAGTATTTGAAAGGCAAAGGAGAGGACTGGGCTTTTTACTTGATTCGTTAATCCCTGGTCAGGACTATAACCTGTCTCATATGAAGCTGTGCAGTTTTGTGTTCCAGCACCACATGATTCTGTTACAGAAATTTCCTGTCAGTAGAAAAGGAGCCAGCAAGGCTGTCATGGTGTAGGGGTTATTGTTTTGAGGAATAAAACTCCCGTTTTCTCCACTCTGACACTCTTCCCTCAGTTTTTGGTTTCAGTTAGTGTTTTTTCCCACTGCATAAGAAGTATTATTGCCAAGAAATAAAGTAGTATAAATAATAAAAAGGGGTGGATATAGGCAACTTTTTATCCCCTATCACGTTCCTCTAACATTGTGATGTATGACAGAGCACAGTGGTGGGCAGTGCATGCACATGCATGTTAGTGCATGCACGCTTTTGTACACTTTGCATGCCCAACAGCGTATCCATACTACAATTACAAGGGTCTGTGTCTCTGTGATACATTAAAGTTCATCCATAGTGAGACTGGGTAACCAGACCACATTCCCTCTCCCTGATAAGTTCTACAGATAGTCACATGTTGTGGCAGAACAAAGGTAAACGTGTCACAGGAGAGAGTTTTTGCCAGAGAGGAAGACTTGCCTGGCTGGTAAATGTTAGGTTTTTGTCCACTGGATGGGTTTCTTTCTCACTGGATGAGCCCTTTGAGTCATTGATTAAGGCTGCAAGGTGCTCAGCGGTTTTTAGGGAAAGAAAAAAGAACAAAAGAAATAAACCTGTCTTCATTTCTTTTTTTTTTCACAGTAAAGGTAGAATCTGTTT
Organism: Psittacus erithacus; assembly: GCA_009867235.2. Lineage (NCBI taxonomy): Eukaryota > Metazoa > Chordata > Aves > Psittaciformes > Psittacidae > Psittacus > Psittacus erithacus. The sequence goes on from WYDI02041189.1 coordinate 53,419, forward strand.
CCAGTGTCCTTTTCTTTTGTAGCACAACTCTACCATATATAGCTGGACTTTTTGTGTCTTACTGTTCAGCAAGTCCTCTGGGTTTTTCAAGAGTATGTCGGTAAATCTGACACTTTATATTTTATGTGGTTGGGGTTTTTTGTAATGTATTGCTGGGTTTTGCTTTACAAAAGTGCCTAGAAACGTACAATGCAAGTCCGTTGTACTAGGCAGTGTACAGTGATTTAGAGGTGTGTGGAGGAACAGTCCATGCCCCAAGCTGCTTAGAAGTAAAGGATGCCATCTTTAAAAGAAAAAATAAACAACCCCCAGAACAATAACAAACTAATATAAAATAAACAACGACAAACCAGCTCCCTTTTATTTCTCCTGCACTTGACTCTCTTCCTACTGAATGCGGCAACCCTATCAAAACTTGTCATTCTTATGGCTTCTCCCTGTCAGTATTAACTTTTCTAGATCTTTCAGTGGCAAAGAACTCCATTCCGTTTGTGGGTTCCAACTTTTTCCTTATCCTTGCATCTGGTTTTGTTGCCTTAAAACCCAGATATTTTCAGATTGACACAATATTGATCGCAGTTGCGTTTGGTTAAATTTGAAGTTAGTTTAACATGAGTCAGTGATGAAATTTCATGTGACTCTTTTTTGGAAATCAGGCATTCATTATCTTTAGAGTAATTTTTTGAGAAACTTTATTCAGCCATTAAGTGTACTCTTATTAAAACAAGCCCTTAGTGTGCATAATTTAGATTCGGAATCGTGGTATGTTTGTTTTTTCACATTTCTTGGAATGTGCTTTCAGTTCAGTTAAACAACATTCTTTTTAAGGCATAAGTTTGAAACAATTTTTATAATTCTGGCAGCAAATGCTGTAACACTAATTACGCCATAAGCATTCAATGTTTTTCCATCATAAGCTGGCTATAATCCCAGTTCTGGAATACAGCTTTCTTGTTGTTCTTGTATCTTCAAGCGAAGGTGCAATTTTGTTCACAGAAATGATTTCTTAACTAACCTAAATGGGGGATTTTGTTGCATACTAAAGCAGTTTGAAAAGTATGTCTTTGCTTTTGAAGTCATGAATGATTTTTAAACTTTTCGTAAAGGAAATTAACTCTTAAGAATGAGTTAAAAGTAGCTGATACTGTTCAGAAACAGACTCAATTCTTGTATATGTAAATATTGTGCTCATTTAACCATCTTAATAAAAAAATAGTCATTAGTTAAACCAATACAAACTAGTGGCATTAACATACCTGTTTGTGTTGTGGATTTCAAAGCAAAACAGAACCCAGTACTACACGCCAGGGGTCAGTACTGGGACCAGTATTTCTTAGCATCTTCATTACCTGGGCTGAAGGGAAAGAGTGCACCCTCGGCAAGTCTGCAGGTGATATGAAGTTCAACAGAGCAGCATGTGTGCCAGATGGTTACGCTGCCCTTCAAAGGGGCCTCGACAGGCAGGAGAGATGGTGAGACAGCAATCTCATGAAGTTCAGCAAAGACAAATGCAAAGTCCTTCACCTGGGGAAGAATAATAACCCCATGCGCCAGCACAAGCTGGGGACCGACCAGCTGGAAAGCAGATTTGCATGGATGGCCTTGGAGCATGCCAAGCTGACCATGAGCCAGCAGCGTGTCCTTGCAGGAAAGGCCAGCGGCCTCCAGGCTGCATTAGGTAGAGTGTTCCCAGAAGGTCAAGGGAGGTGATCCTTCCCCTCTGCTCAGCACTGGCAGAAGACACATCTGGACTGCTGGATAATGTACTAGGCTCCCCAGTGCAAGAGAGATGGACACACTGGTGAAAGTAAGGACTTGGGGTATCTGTCCTGTGAGATGAGATTAAGGGAGCTGGAACTGTTTAATCTGAAGAAAGGAAGGCTCAGAAGGATCTTGTCAGTGCATGAAAATACTTGATGGAGGGCAGGGAGTAAAGGGGACAGAGCCCAGAACTAGATGATTCTAAGGTCCTTTCCAACCCTAACTATTCTATGATTCTATAATTCTATGATGAGTAATACAGCTGTGAGTCAACCTAAGACATCAAAGAGGTGACCTAGTTATAAATTAGCTTTCTGTTCCTGTATCACCCTGTCAATTATATAACTTCACTATTGAGTTTAAACTTTCCAGGAAGAAACAAGTACTGAAGAAAAAGTTACCTCTGCTTATAAAATAGGAGCAAGTGGTCACAGTGTCCTGATGGTCCCATTGGAGTGGTCAGGCTCCTGTGTGCTCCCTTTTCTGCTTCTGGAGTAGGATGGGTAGGGTAGAGGAAGCAGTGGTCTGACTCTAGACAGCTTTCCTTATGTTAAACACCTTTCTGTAGTTCTTACATGGAGTACGATACTGAACTTGGATAATGCCAACCAGATAATAATGCACTTGTCTGTAATAAAGCAAATGGCACTTACTTCTTTGTAGCAAAGCAAGAGTGGGTTTTGTGCCTTTGATCTCTACGAAGTGCTCTGAGGTGGTGAGATCATCTTGAGGTGGCACTACCAGGTCTTTCATTGAATTTTATATTCAACCAGATGTAAAAGCAAGAAGGAAAAAAATGTAATTTAATGTGTCCTTATCGTGATAATTCATTTCAGTCAACAGTTAGCTTGTTTTTCAGTCTTGCTGTACAGGACTTGGTATTTGAACGGGATATTGGTGAATGACTTTAGTTTTCACTGAAAATTAATACGTCTGTCACCCTTTCACTCTGGCGCTAGTTTTGCTTTCCACATCAGTAGGACTGCCAGCTCCCCTTCCAAAACTGATTTTCAGTGTATTCGTATGTGTCTTGATAATCCTTCCAGTTACTGCTTTAGAAGAGGTGGGAAGAGGAAGAATACTTGTTCCCTGAAGGTTGCTGTAGACCAGTCATTGCTTGTGTGATACTTGATGAATGAAATATTTTCATGCACCATAAAACTTTTATTTCAGAGTAAGTCTTGAGATGTTAAAGTAATGGTAAATATTCTGTAGACTAACTCTTGCAAGGGCTAAATAGCCTGGCCTTGATCCAGGAAGGCACTTAACAATGTGCTTAACTTTAAGCACATTGAATATTCTTATGGCATGAGTGAAAAAATCAATGAGACTGCTCACATGCTTAAAATAAGACATGTGCTTAAGTGTCTTTCTGGACCCCAGCCAGAGCGTTCAGCCTGTGAAATGGGCTGTATTCTAATTGTGGGCAAAAGCCAGTAGGGTTTCATTTTGCTTGTCTTGTGTGTTTCTGAAGAATTCATTGATATTGTCTGTGTTTATTTTAATTGGTCTCCATTTCCCATCTAAGCCCTACCAACTCCAAAGTCCTGGGAGTAAAATAGATGTGCAGTTTAGGGTTGTCAAACAGCTTGTCAGGGATAGTACTTAGACTGTATATATTGCTATAGAGCAGGAATTGAACTTCAGGAAAGCTGGGAAAAGATGAGATGAAACATGATTGTTTTCTTTGGTAGCCAAGGTTTTAATATAGAGAGAAAATGAAGAGGAGAGAGGAGAAGGGCTGGTGACACATCACACCTTTTCAGTTAACATAGTTGCTTCTTAGGAAACATTAAAGAATGCAGACAGATGCATTAATAATCTGCTGGCAGTGGCTGTAGCCTTGGCAAGTAGACTTTTCCTGCCTACTATTGATTTTTCTGTCTCTCAGGCAGCAATTTGCAAAGGGTGGCTTGATCCCTCACCCTCAGAATGGGCAGTGAGATGACTTGTCATGGCCAAAATGATTTTTAGTTTCTAACCAATCCGGCCTGTTTCTTCAACAGCATCTTTTACTGTTTAGATGACAATTTCCACTGCTGACAACCGTGAATGATAAAATACACTATATTTAAACACAAAGGGCCTCCATGTCTACAGGTGCAAAATAACCCACCACAATGCTACTGAGCATTTTGTTGGCACCAGCTACACTTGTAGAACCCAACCCTCAAGTGCTGTAAATCTGGGACGTTACTGGCTGGCAAGTGTAAAAGCAGTGGAGCCACAGTGATCTAGAAGTCTTTGCTGTCAACTCTAACTTACTTGGCTAAGGAAATAGCGTGTTGTTCTCCTACTAGCCCTTTTGGTTTTCAACATCTAGACGTCCCTTGTCTTCTGCTTTTCCTCTCTCTGTTTACAGCTTCCTCCTTACATCTGACGTTGCTGTTTGCTTTTTTTTCTATCCAGGTTGTTAGAGCTTACGCAGCAAATTCTTTGTATACTGCCTTTGAGCTGTGATTGCTGGTATTTCTTCACTTGCCTTTTTTACTAGAAATGAAAATTTTTTCTACTCTTTATATATATGATTTAGGCTAGATGAAAGAGAAACTTGGGGTAGTTGAAAAGAGGGTGGCCACAGTAAATGAAAGTCAAGCATAAACACTTCTTAAAGGATTACATATGTAAAATTAGGAGAAACCAGTTGGCACTAAGAAATTTTATATGTCATTACAAAAGTATCTCTGGAAAATGCATCTCCATGAAGGAGCAGCAGCCATTTTTAGGAAACCTCTTCCACAACAAGTCTTGAGCAGTTTTGAATGAATTTGCTTGAGGGTTGTTGGTTTTCTTTCAGCTGCAGAAGTGTGCTTGTTACAGCACTCCAAGATAGGTTTCAAGTATCTTTCAAGGTAACTAGCAGTGTATGTTTTTATTGTGTACTTGCCCTAATGACCATTTATTTCTTCAAACTGTGAATGCCTCTTTTACTTGAATAAAAGCTTAATGGAATCACCTGTCACACACAGAATTGCACATGAGTTGAATAAGAGGTGATTTGAGGTTCAAGTTTAGAAGGTGTTTTCAGATTCAGGGATAGCCAGTGATCTTTTAAACCAGTGAAATGATGCGCACTAAAGGTGTCAGAGCCAGAATTAGGACTGAAAGAGTGGATAGAAAATGGATTTTATAGCTGTTTTGCTGTCAACTGTTTTCCCTTAGCTTCTCTAAAATCCCCTATCAAAGCTGAAGTCTAGGTCAGCGAGTGTATCTGGTTTGCAGGTGTCTTCAATGTGACAGAGCCTTCTGCCACCTAGTGTTAACGTGAGTTCTCTCCTCATCAGGATATCACCAGATAATTTATTAAATGTAATTATTCATTAGTAATCCCCCCCAATCGCTTGGCACTCTCTGTAAATGTTTGAAAATGCATTTTCTGCATCAGAGGGTTTGAGAATCAGTTCAGTCAGTGCACACAACTTCTTTGCATACACTTATTGAGGATGCAGTTTGCAAGGTGGGTTGTTATACCAGTAACTCTGTTAACACTTTTCTCCCCCAGATGAAACCAAAGGATTATTCTGCCGAACTCAGCACGCTTCCATTTTCATATCTGTGCTCCTGCAGGAAACTGTTAGACTGAAAGCAGCAGAGAATAAAAATTAATTCAACAGAAATTATATAAAATAATGATTCTGTTTAGACACTTAATTCATTGTGTTTTTAGAAGAGTAATACGAAAATCTCCCATCATCACTGCTTTTTCCCCTCTAGAAATTCCATCAGGGCACAACAGAGAAGGACAATAACATGGAGATAATTGCTCCCAGATTTCACGATAGAAATGTCAAACTGTTAAAAGAGAAAAATAGGCTTGATGATACTTTGTATTTAAGCCAAATAATAATAGGTCCTACCATATGTTGACAGATAGAAGGAAACTGCTTAGAACCAAAGGAGTGAGGTTTTTTCCTTCATTCCGCAATACAAATATTTTCAAGGGAACAGAGCAACTCTTTCCCTTCTCCCCTCCACCCATGTGAACTGTCTTTGACTTCTCTGTGATAGAGTGGGGCTAATCAGTTCCTTTGCAGGTTGGTGTTTGAGAGCTCAGCCAAAAGGCAGAGCATGATTTGGGCAGATGATCTTCTTAGCCCAGCTGTAGTTTTGAGGAGAAGCTCTTGCTCCTAGCTCCCGCTGTCCTCTCTTTTCTCCCTGGCACCACTTCCAGGTCTTCCTGAGGAGCAAATGCCAGCATGGCTGAGAGCTGTAAACTTGATCCTTAACATCAGACCAAAATGCTGACCTGATCAGCAGCAACCAGAACCTGAAGCAGCAGAGGGTCTAATGCATTAGTCAGCTGTGATACCAGGCAGGCTGATTTTTCACCTTCTTTTGACCTGAAGAGTCTCATCTTTAAATAGCATCATTCATACTGCAGTCTTTTTGCTTTCAGCAATTATGCTTTTCAAATACTGCCTAAAGAAAATAACTTTGGGTTCTTACTATCTCAGATGAGTAACTATAAGCACAGAGCTCTGTGCTCGTAGTTATTCATTTGAGATAATTATTAGGTTTGGCGGCTTACTTATCTGATCAGTATCAGAGGTTAAAAACCCTCTAGAAATTCTTGCACATCTTGTGCTGTTTTGTTTGAGTCATATTAAGCTGGAATTACCATACCACATGAATTCATTGCTACTCTGTCAGAACAGAGGATGCCGCGTCACAGTGAAAGCAGGATAGACCCACTGACCTGGGGAGATAGTATTTAATTTTTCTTCATTCATATGATGGGTTTTTTCCATCAGAAGCAATTTGGGGGCACAGCCTGTGTCTGTGGTAAATGCCTCCTCCTGTTATTTTCCTGCTCTCAGTCCCTTATGCTAGTGGGGTAGAAGATGGTGTTTCTTCCCCCTTAGGTCCAGCCTCATTGTTCTCACTGAGGTCAGTGCTGTACAGTGGCATTTCAGAGCCATGCACCAGAGCAAGTAGTTGGAGGAGACAAACTGGGGGAAGGTGTAAGGCCAAGGAAGGCTGTTGACCTCTATTAGTCTGCAGCCTGGCTGTGACTGTGCCTGACACCCAAGTCTACAGAGGCTCTGTCCTCCCTTGCTGGGACTAAAACACAGTCCTTCAATGTGAAAAACCCTCTGAAAGTGTGCTGGCCAGTCCTTTTTCCAGCCTTGGGCCCAAAGTCAAGGTCCTTACCAGAGCTCCTTGGGCAAAAATATCTCCTCTTTGCTCACAGCAATCTGTTCTCCACTCTGCAGTTGTGGTACAGTCATGACCATCTTTGTGATCTCTTGACACAAATGTACTGAAAAAAGGGGGGGAATAAGGTCTCTGTGCATCTCCGTCCTATTCCTGTAGGTGTTCCTGCTTGAGTGCTCTGTTCAGAAATGGCTTCGTTTGCTTCACAGCTGTGTAATTTACATGGAAGCTGGTCCAGGAGGAATCTCTTTCATGGAGCACACTGAAAGCCCCAGTTCATCAATATGGATCGCTTGCCGTGCACTGGGGATTTATGGTATGCAGTGGGGTGTGCGGAAGTCAGAGACACAGTCGGAGAGTGAGGAACAGTAGGGAATTCTTATGCTAAAAGAAGAATTTGTGTGTCCAAAAGAACTATCTTTCAGAATAGAAGTTGTGTTCTCTTTTTGTATACAGAGGAGACACTGTATTCTTGGAATCAAACCCAGGGAAACATTCCCTTAGCTGTGGGGAAGGACATAGTGATGTCTTTAAGACTGAAGTTGCTTATTCTTATAAGGAAAAAAAGAAAGATAAGCCTATGAGAACAATCCTGACTCAGGCAGTAAGTTACAAAACAATGGCTAACTTCCTCAGAGTAATAATAACTACTTAAACTTATCCATGTTCTTCTGGTGACCTCTGTCCTAAATGTAGTGTGTGGAGTTGGGAGGCAGTAGGAAAGATGAAGAATTTGAAGATCGAGCCATGACAAAACATTTCCACAACATGTTAAATTACTTTGTAATTAGAAATGATGGCTTAATGGTCTTTTTAGCCATTGAAAAGGAAGAGATAGGGGAATCATAGCTGAGAAAAGGCCCTTGTGTTCAATGACATTCTTCTCGGGGTCAAGTACAAGTGATGCCTGATTTAGTCACAGACTAAATGTAGCTGCGGTTCTGCAGTCCTCCAGAGTGTAATCTATACTAGTCCTGCAGAGCGAGTGCTTTGCTGGATTCCAGCTAGGACTGCAGTGTCCTTGTTATGCAGCGAGGCCGCTCAAGGGTGTTAAAGTGCTTACTTGCAGTTGTTGAAGCAGTTTCTGCGATGGCGGATTGATTTACTGTATCTGGAAGTTCAGACCTGGAAACATGAGCGAGGGAGGATGCCTTGGCCGTGGTGGCGAGGCTGAGTGTTGAGAGGACAGGCAGCTGGCGGGTGACCTCAGGAAGATGACAAATGGGGAACCAGGTGCCCCAATCATCCATGAGCACTCCCATCCCCTCTGCTTCCAGAGGCGTGAGTTACGGAAGTCACTTGTGCTGAAGGAAGGCTTCCTGTGAACGAGGCTCCTAGAAATAAACATTAACCTTTTGTTACTGGCTGAATGCGCAACTGGCTGAATGCGCAGGGATATGAATTCAAGCAGCTATTTGGGAATGCTTTTAGGCAGAAATCCTTTCAGTTTGAGGGAAAGAAAAAATAATCAAATGGTAGTGGTTGAACATACTGTGGAGATGGCGTCTGGAACACCGGCAAAAATGCGTGGTGCTGAAATGTGTGGTGAGCAACAAGAAGCAAATAGTTTATGCAGCATAATCAGTGATGGTTCTTGAGAGACACGTATGAAGCCATTAAAGCAACTAAATATATTACTGGGAGGAAAGCGGGATGTGAGGAACATCCCCAATAACTGAAGAAAAAAAAGTCAGGATAGAACTTGTATAAAATATCCTTTACAGAGCTGAAACGTGAAGAAAAAGAAATTGCATAGCCTTTAGTTTTCCTTTGCTTGCAAAGGATTAATGTGTTTGCAGGTTCTGCTTTCCATTTCCTATTTTTATTTTGAAACAGGCAGTTACTTGCTAAAATAAGAACTTTCAGATATTCATTGTCTTGAGTCTTCCCTGTAACAGCACAGAGATCTATAAAGCATGTTGACTTAAACAATCTGAGAATATGCCTCCTTTGTCTGAATGGGGGGTTATGGTATACTCTAGGAGCTTCAGGGGTTTATTTTATTTATTTATTTATTTATTTATTTTAAGTAAAAAGCCAAATCAGATTGATTTCTGTCATTGCTTTAACTTTTGAAAGTGCTGATTAAATGTAGTATTGTTATCAAAGGAAATACGTAGACATCCATTGTGAGTTCTGTGCTCACAGGAGGTGCAAAATGTGTTTATCAAACATGCATTGGATTTACACGTGAGTTCTTGAATGCAAACATGTCACTTGTGTAACTCAGTGGGAAGAGGAGGTTTATTTAACTTGTTAACTTTGTTAATGTGTTGTTTACAGGTGAAATTTGATTTGCAGGTCCTTTGAAGATGGGTATAGGTCAGCTCTCAGCATTTTGGGAGTTTATGACTCGTTTCAGAGTGCTCTAAGTCTGTAGTCTTTACCTCTGTAGTCTAGAGTGCTTTAAATCAATAGCCTAAGTCCATAGTACTTTGGGTCTATAGTCTTTCTCTGCGTGAAATACCTGTATTAGGGCTGGTGCCTCCTTGGGTAGGACCCTGCAGTGACACTGGAGTTGTCTAAAAATTGTTACGGCAGTGCCTGCAGAAACCTGTGTGTACAGTCTGCATGTGGTATCCAGGACTGTCATTCAGACTGTGACTGAGAAAATGTGTTACTAGGTCAGAGTAATACAAAGCTTGCTTTATTCTCTAAAACATTTCTCATCATTAGTTTCCTGTCTTTACACTTTAAAACATCCACTTTTAAAATTGTTATATCAGACAGTTTCTGTGGGGCAGAAGGCATTTCCCTTTGTTCTTTGATCTTTATTTCTTCATGCTTTTTCATCTTACCTGTAGGCAATAGCATTGGCTTCTCAGTTACTCTGAAGGCAAATGTTTGTTTATGTGTTAAATAAATGTGAGCGTCTGATTCTGGTCTCATGTCTGTTTAAAACCTAGAGCAGCAGTTGAATTGCTGTTTCAGTGCTAGGAAAATGCTGGAGAACAAGGTACTTTCTAAAACTTTTCTTCCTTTAAGCTTTTTTTACCAGTGGAAGAGTTGGGGTTTTTTATGACACATTGACTACTGAAGACATATTTTGAGACGGCTGTCTAGAAAATTTTCCTCCATTCCACCCCCCATTCTCTTAGTTTTTCAGTGGAAATGTTGGGTCTCTGGAGTCTGGATTTCATCACAAAAAGAGGAAGTTTTTAGGGAAAATAGTATGGTAAAATATGATTTTGTTCTCTTCCCCCCACGAAGGGTGACTGGTTTGACTTTGTGTCTTTGCATTGAAAGATTTTTCCTGTTGCAGGCTTCACAGTTGTACTCACCATTGTGATAGGTAATTTGTAACAGTATTTCTGGGATGGATAATGGGATACATCTTACAGTTTAAGGATGTGTTTCTCCATTTGAAGAGGAAACACTTTATGTGAAACATCAAATAAAAGTTACTTAGTTCTTACGTTAAATACTCCAGAGACTCTTTATTGGTCATGCAGTAGCTGAATGGTAAGGAGTGAAGCTGCCTCTTTCAGAGGGGAAGCGCTGAGCCTGAGGTGCTGCTGGGTCGCTGTTGCAGCATGGCATGTGTGGCTTTGAGCTGCCTTCCTTACCCTTTGGTGTAAGGGAGCAGTGGGGGAAAAGAGAGAAGAATAACCTGTCACTGATCACTACCTTTGGAGTCAGAACTGGCTCTATCAGCAACAGCTATATATTACTTTTCTAGGCTTTCTTTTCCTCCTCATGTCTCCAGTAGCAGAACTCTGTGCTGTTCCACTGTAGCTGAGGCGTGCTGTGGCAGCCTGTACTTTAAAGAAACTTGTGTCACCACACCTCCTTGACATGCACTCTGGCCCAGAGGTACTCAGACAGCATTTGAAACAAATTGCTAATTAGAAAAAGCAGATGGAGAAGGCTAAAAAGAATCAGTAGAGCTCCTATATTTCTTTTATTGATTTGGTGGCTTGGGGGTTTCTTGGCTTTTCTCCTGGGAAAAGCTGTTTCTGTTAGAACAGAATTCTTTGCTTGGAAGACACAAAACTAAGAAATAAAAGTTCTGGGAGCCATGAACTCAATCTCTTTTTCTTAAGTATTCATTGTAGTAAATAGAGACCCATTAGAGACTAAGCATTTGATTTTGAAGAATTTATTGCAAGATGAAGACTCATTAGAAAGTTGGTTGAAGTTTCCCTGTGAAGGGAAATACTCAAATGTCAGCTAAGTACAGCTATGTTTATTTCAAAGCATTTGGAAAAAACTGTCTTGGACATGTTTAAGATTTGGGTGGAGAGGGTGCTGGGACACCTAGTTTAGGTCATGCTTGCCTAGAAAGGTAGAACCAGATGATCCTTGAGGTGCCAACCTGCTATTCTGTGATTTTGTTATTGAAGTAAGGCCCTGGAAATGTTGTCAAAGATGAAGTCAGTTGGAACTGGGGGCTTGGCTCATAATGCCAACTGTGCTTTCAGGAGTCCATTCTAACAGCTACAGCCCCTGAATAAGAGCCCCTGAATGGTGGCTTTACAAGCACTCCGTAAGCTTCTTTACCTGATCATGTGCTGGTCTGAATGAGAGGGACTCCAGGCACAGCTCTGAATCAGGATGAGTAAGTGCCTGTTCTGTGGCAGCTTCTTGGTGTGTGGGTACGTGAAATGGGCTGAGCAACCCTGTGGCATGGAAGAGCTGGAGTCTGGGATCCATCTGACATCTTGGTGGGCAGTTTCTGCTCACTAAGCCCTCAGAAAACTAGCGCAGCTCAACAGTATTACTACTAATAAAAAAATGGTCTGGCTTTACTAAGCTGAATCTGAACTGGTGGGTCTGCTGTCTGCAAGTGGGATTGCTCAGGCATCAAGGGTGGTGGTTGTGGTAGCTCTCTTTTGTAGGCTATTTCAATAGCCAAAACTATATTGTGGTATTTAGGGTGATATTTTCATGTATGTACAGCACTACGGGCTGTATTTGGTCTTCTCCTGCTGCAAGACTAACGGGTGACATAATCTGGATAAAAATATATTCTTTTTCTGTCTGCCTTGGAATCTGTCATATTTGGAGCTCATGGTGCTTAGTGGTTTCTTGATACTGATTCACACTGATTGCTGCAATTGTATACACAGAGCTGCGATAGCCAGAGGCATGAAAAGAAAGCAAAACAAGTAGCATGCCCCTCCCCTTAGCTGGTGCAGTGGGAACCTGCCTGCCTGTTTGCTGGTGCCTGCAGCAAACCCTACACCACAGTTATTTGTTGCGCCTTTTTTGACTTCCTGGTCACATTCAAATGAAAGTAACTAAAACTGTTGTGCTGTATTTGTCAACCAAATGACGTCTTGGTTCCTCGAGGCAGCCATGGACCTGTTCCTTTCCAGGGAAAAGTTCTTCCCATTCAACTAGTAAATAGATATTTTTTTTTTCCCCCCCACTTAATACTTGTGGTGGCGGAGGGCAGAGGAGAACAGTGGCTGATGGTAGGTGCATTGCTGCTGTCAGGACTGGAAGTGTGACCTGGGGCATTGAGCCAGGCTGGTGAGCGCCCTTGTGGAGTTCATGGTTGTGTTAAAGTTTCAATATGGGTTGGAACAGGCTGTGCTGGCTGGTGGTCAGCAGGTATTTCTGACACTAGTAATAGCTGGTTGGTTTGTTAAGATCTACATACAAAGAGGCCTGCTGAAATAGACGAAAGACTGCTATTTGCCTTCTGAAGACCTGGGATCAGGCTTATAGCTAGTCTGTGGAAGAATGAATTGCTGTTCTGGACTTCTTTTAGTATCCGTTTTGCGTTGTGCAGGTTACAGTCTGTGAGGTTTGGGTAACACTTTAGCAAAGGCCTGTTCCCAAATGAACTTCCCAGGGCTATGTAATGAAGAACAGCAATGAACTCAGCTCATTTTATTAACAAATTCTGCTTTGGCTGCACAGACTGACTGTGTGGTAGAACTGGTTCAAACAAATCACAGTTGAGTGGAGGAGCTCAGTTTCTTACCTGCTCAGGGGCTTAGAATAACCCAGGCCATGCATTTCTCAAGAGAAAACAGGCCAGAGAAAAGTTTACTATGTGCCTCTACCATCTGGTAAAACCCGGTCTCTGCAGGGATACTGTGAATAATGCATCGATAGCTCATCTTAAGAGACTTGGTAAATCTAATGAAAACAATTCTCTCTAGAAAGGTTCAGGAATGCAGTGCATGCTACTGTATTACTAATGCTTTACACAATTTTCCGGACTGGAGTATTTTCCTGCTTTCATGCAACCACTATTTATTATTTATATGATGAATCTGGAAGATTTCCCAGATTTGATGTCTGCCCTATTACCTTCTGTCTTGGATACTGCGGATAATCAGATGAGCAGTAAATCTATTCTGTGGAATAGAATTACATGATCTTTTTTCTTCTGTCAAACAGTTTTTGAGTGATTTTTCTTTTCTTCACCCCAATAAAATACCTAATACATCAAAAAAAGTATAATCTGCATGCCAAATACACAGTACTCCACATGTACCTCCAGTGATACATCTGTAGGAACACCAGTGGAGTGTATTTATCTTGGATAGATGAGGAAGATGGCATGAAATAATCCCAAGCACTGATACTTTCAATTAGGTGGGTGAAGTACTATGTGTGTGTGGGGTGTTTGGCTTGTTGGTTGGATGTTTCAGTGTGTGGTGGTTTTGGTTTGGTTTTTGTTTTGATTTTCTTTTAGCTGAGTTTGATTGTGCTGTTTCTCCATCTTCTCTGTTTCTGAGGTCTTTCCTGAGCATCTCTGAAACAAAGGCTGCCCTGTGGAGCAGTGAGGGGACATTTGCCAGTGGTCTCGGGTGTTACTGTCTGACAAGCTGTGGCTGGGTTCTCTGTGCCTCAGAAACGGGCATGCCAAGGGGTGCTGAGGCTGCCTGGGCAGCGGCTGGAAGGGCCCAGGGGTCATGCTGCTGTGTAGTTCTGTGGCAGTCCCGGTCCCTCCTGATGAAGTGATGGTGACACAGCCTTCGGAAAAGAGAAAACCTGAAGGAAACCCACTCCAGGAGGGACCAGCTTGATTGTGAGTCTCTGCAGCAAGTGTGAATTACACCTCTTCCCTTGAAAGCAGGATGGTGTTTAAAAATCATCCCCCCACTCCATGGTGATGAGAAATCAGAGGTCAGGAATGAGCCCCTTGAAGGCTCATGAAGAACAAAATACGATGTGTTTTAATTGATGAGAAAGGTTAATGGGGAAGATCAACATCCAATGGCTGCAGCTAAGGAAAGGGAACTTGTTCGGGCAGAGCCTGAAGTGGAGCGCAGGCATTACAGTGGGAAGTGTGAAACCATGGGGCAGAGAACACACAGCCCTTTAGCCTTGCTCAGAAATAATGGTGCAGGTTTTTTTTAACTTGTCTGCCCTCAGTAAAAACAAGTTACATTAAAAAACTCTGCACCAGAAAAAAGCAAACCTCTCTTTCCTGGTTTCTGCTTATAAGATTTACAGATACTTAAAATAAACCTATGAAAAACAGACCTAGTGTGCTGGAATTTGCTAACTAGTGAGGGCAATTACCTCCAGGCCCCAAGACCTAACGGAGCTTGACTTTTTGGAAATAAAACTTGGCAGGCGCTTCTTCCTGCTGCTGGTGTAAAGGTGTACATGAAAAGATGTGTTGACCTCTGCCAGAAACCCCAGGAATCCAGTTCAGAGAGATTCTCCTGTGAAGGGCACAGCCGAATTCAGGCTGCACAGATGGTGATCGGTGGGGAAAAGCCGGCAAAACATGCACTTCTCATTGTGTGGCTTCGGAGTGGCAGATTCTTTGCAATTGCCTGGTGTACCACAGTAATTAAACAGTCAAGAGCAGTAAGTTCAGATACTTAACAAGAAAATAAAGACCTCACTTGACAGCCAGCAGCTTGTCCTGCTTGTTCCACAGGAGGAAGGGTAATTAACGCAGGTTGCCATAGTAAAAGTTGGTCAGAGTCTTTTTAGCAATGATTTTGTATTGCTTCAGAGATTGCATACCAATTAACCGTAAGTGCTGTAATAGCTGTACATCAGGTTGTGTTATGAAACTAATGCCTCAATTTCAGATGACCTAAAAAAAGGAAACAATAGACTCTCTCTCTCTCCTTCTAGTGCTATGTAAGTAACAAATGGTAAGAAAAGTAATGATAAGAAAAGTAACGAAAAACACAATGGACCTTTGTTAATGCAGAAACATAAAGTAATCCCGTTTTCTCTGGGCTGCTCCACGCAGGAGTGGAAAATTGAAGTTTCTGCAATGAAAAAAAAACATGACAGATGTGAAATCTGAGAGGGAATTGATTTTTATAAGACTCTCTGGCTTGGAGGGTGGAGATAGTTTCACACCAGCGTTTTGAAGGAAATTATTTGTTGTTGTCAGTATTCCTTCATTGTTACTGGCTGGGGGAAAGAGCTCTTGTTTCATACAGCAGTTGTAAAAGGCCTTTGGGAAGGATGAGATTTTCCTCCTAAAATATTAAGGGACAAGTAATAAGAATGCTAAAAAGAGAAGTTAAAATCCAGTAAGTGCATTCTCCCCCAAAACCAGAGCTCTCAGCAGACCAGCTTTCTCTGTAGATGAAGAGAAAGGACCGGCTTTGCTGCCGTGTTTGTCAGTTCCCTTTGGACTAAACACTATGAAGTGAGTTTGTGCCCCAGGGTCTCTGCTGTGCTGATGGAAACCCATGTCCAAAGTGAGGATCAGGCTCCATCCCACTTTGGTACCAAGTAGCAGAGCTCACCTCAGCCCAGCCACAGGAGGCAAATTCAGTCTCTCAGCTTCAGTATCACCAACAATCACTCAGAAATGTTGCTTATGTATGTGCATTGTGGTTATTAGGTGCAAGAAATACAGTTTTAAAACTGTAATTAATCATTTCTAAGTAACCTCTTTTTCTACACATTTATGGCTTCAAGGGATATGACTGTTTATTATGTCTTACCTATAAAATCTGACCTGTTTTATATACTCTTTATGGAAACAGTGTACAGTCATAAATTAAAAGATGCAACTGTTTTGGATATTTTACTGGTGGTCCTGTATTTTCCTGCCAGAAGTGCAGCTGGTTTAGGTTTCTCAGGATAACATTATAAAAGGCTGTATGCATTTTGCAAGTTTATGCTTGAATTGCCAAGCCAGAGGTGGAATGACTCAACCTTCCCAGGAGCAACATGTACCAAGCAATGAATCAAAACAGCTAGCTGAAACTCAGAGGCTCACATGGCGACTCTGAAAGGCAGTTCTCATTTATGGTATTTTATCTGGCATTCAGAATTTGGGCGGTCATTGTGCTGATTGTGCTGGGCCTGTGGCTGTCTTTGTATTTGAAGTGGTTTTGGTGCAAAACTAGCCAAGAACTTGGTCTTGTATCTGTCTTACATGGGGTGCAAGGACTGGTATGGTTAAAGCATTGAATGAAGCCATCCACAAACCCCTGAACAGACACCTTTAGTAGAAGCTCTTGGGTATGAGCCCTCAGAAGGGGCTGAGGGAAGCCAAGAGCTTGCAGCAGGGCTAGTGTAGGCAGCGTGGTTCAGCATCAGCTCATCAGCCTGGCTGGCTTGGTGTAAAATTTGATGGCAAAGATGGTAGAATCACAGACTGGTTTGGGTTGGAAAGGACCTTAAGATCATACAGTTCCAACCCCCCTGCCTTGAGCAGGGACACCTTCCAGTAGACCAGATTGCTCCAAGCCCCGTTCAACCTGGCCTTGAACACTGCCAGGGATGGAGCATCCACAGCTTTTCTGGGCAACTTGTGCCAGTGCCTCACCAGCCTCATAGGGAAGAATTTCTTCCTAATGTCTAATCTAAATCTCCCCTTTCTGTTTAAAACCCTTTCCCCTTGTCCTACTGCTACATGCCCGTAGACGATGATGATGAATTCATGGTGCAGTTCAGAGGCTGCTCTAGCCAAAATGACAGCCTTGCACAGACCTAATTCCCTGGTGTCAATGGACTTAACTGCAGATACAGACAGGCCTGACAGCAGAAAGTTCAGCCCTGTTGTTATTAGAGTAACCAGCATGGTTGGCTTTTGGGAGTACGCAGTGCTAACCGGACAGAGCTGAAACTCTGACTGCTGTGGAAGTGCAGGAAAGCTTGTGTCATCATCATCTTATAAGAAAGAAATGCAACCCTGCCCCCAGAGCAAGTACCAAAATGCAACCCAGTGAGTGTTCTTAACCCTGTGCTTCCTGTTGCCAGAGCCAGATTTTTCCAGTGTGTTTCCTGGGCAGCTTGTCTGAAGGTGCATCGGCATTGTCATAATTTCAACTAGTAAAGCTTCATACTGATCCCTTCATAGGCGGCTAGCAGTGGGCAGCTCAATTGCCTTGCTTTCTCCCAAAAAAGCATCTTTGACCTGACTGTGCTGAGAACCACACAGGTGTCTGACGTGTTTATTTCTGCTCTGAAATGCTGCTTCTCTTTGTTTCAGGTATCTCACCCACGTGCGAGCCGCCTCTCCACAGGATGTTGCTGGGGGCTACACTTCCTCTCTTGCTTGCAGCCGAGCCTTACAGGATGCCTTCAGTGGCCTTTTCTGGCACCCAAATTAACTGGCGTGCATCAGCCTCTGATCAGGGGACACCAAACAGAGCGAGAAGTAAAATTGCTGCCATGTGCACAATGGCTACACCGCAGTCCCTCTTCTGTGTAAAACCAGCTGTGTGTAAGTGTTAGAGGAAGTAAAAGCCTTTGTAAAATGTTGATGCATTTTTGTATAGAGGGAAACTCGTTAGTCATGTAGCACATGCAGTCATGTAGCTGACAAGAGGCTGAAGCATTAAGCCATGTCTAATGGAAGATGTGAACAACTCAGCTATGTATGCTTGAGGTTTAAAGAAATACACTTGTAATTTTTTTTTAAAGCCAGACTTCAATAAAAAAGTTTGTGGTTTTACTCTTATTGCAGGGTTTTATCTGCACAGGCGTTTAAATGCTATTTTGATTGTAACATCTAGTGTCAATATTCAAGCCTACATTTTCTTCCCATAAAACTAGTTTCTCCAGTTTAGACAAGTGGGTTTTTCCTCCTGCCAGCCGGATGAGATGAGAAACCTTGGAACTGTGCTGACACAACTGTTGTGCGGGATCCTTACCGATGTCCCTTGATTCTTACCTTTGTCTGGAAAACAGATCTTTACAGATCTTTAGCTGGAAGTCTTTCAAGTGAGTTTCTCTAGAAGAAATCTAAGAACCCTTGATACAAGGCTAAGTCATTAGCATTGTCAAAATTTGGTTTGTTTTTTTTTCCCTGATTAGCTCCATTTGCAACTCTTCTGTTGTGTGTTCAGAGGTTCTTTGAGCAGGAACCTCCCTTTGCCTGGCTTTTGGGATGACCTTTGTCACTCGATCTGCTGTTTTTATGTGTTCCTTCCCCTCTCCGTATAGCAGAATGTAGACTAATTGCAGCAGAGATGGTCTTCCTGTGGCAGGACTGGTCTTTGCCATGAGTGTGTGTATAAACTGCAAGAGACTGGAAACCGCTTAGGATAGCGTGTGCCTCCAGAGTAAAGCCTGGCCCACGTTTTATGGGTCATCTGTTAATAGCTGTTGAATGCTGCTCTGAGGAGTGCATTGAATGAATGGATTTTTTTCTGTGTTGTAATAAAGAGAAGAATAAGCTCTATTCCAGACTCAGTGCTTTCTTTGCTAAGGGAGGTGGAGGGAGGCGCCAAAATTTCACAGATTCACGGAATCATTAGGGTTGGACTGGACCTCTGGAGATCATCTGGTCCAAACCTCATGCCAAGGCAGGGCCACCTAAAGCAGGTTACACAGGAACATGTCCAGGTGGGTTCTGAAAGTCTCCAGAGAAGGGGACTCCACATCATCCCTGAGCAGCCTGTTCTGCTGCTCTGCCACTCGCAACGTAAAGAAGTTCTTCCTTGTATTGAAGTGAAACTTCTTATGCTTTAGTTTATAGCCAGTGCTCCTCGTTCTGTCACTGGGTGCCACTGAAGAGTCTGGCACCATCCTCCTGGTATCTCTCTTTGAGATAATTATATGCATTAATGAAATCCCCTCTCAGTCTGCTCTAGATTAACCAGGCCCAGCTCCTGCAGTCTCTCCTCAGGAGAGATGCTCCAGACTCCTGACCATCCTTGTGGCCCTTCACTGGACCCTCTTTAGCAGCTCCTTGCCTGTCTTGTAGCGAGAAGCACAGAACTGGACATAGTATTCCAGATGTGGCTTTGCCAGGGTCAAGTAGAGGGGGAGGATCATCTCCCCTGACCTGGGCACATTCCTCATGATGCTTCCCAGGATACTATTGCCCCTCCTGGCCGCAAGGGCACACTGCTGGCTTATGGTCAAGTTACCTACTCCCAGGTCCTTCTCATCTGAACTGCTCTCTCATTGGTCAGCCCCAGCCTGTACTGATATTTAGGGTTCTTCCTCTCCAGGTGCAGTACCCTGCACTTGCTCTTGCTGAACCTCATTAGCTTTCTCTCCACCCAGTTCTCCAGCCTGTCAAGGTCCTGCTGAATGGCAGCACAACGCTCAGGTGTATCAGCCAGTCACCTAGCTTCATACCATCAGCAGACTTGATTTCTTTTACATGCTTGGTTAGGACTTTGAGAAGACCTTCGTGTTGTCCTTAATGTTCTCTGCCAGACTCAGAATTGTTTTTTGGCCTTCGTCATTGCATCCCTGGATACCCTGACAATGTTTCTAGGCTCACTTGGCCTGTCCCTTTTTCCACCCCCCACAGATTCCTTTCTTAAGAGTTTTAAGATTTACTAACTCATTTTGTTGATTAAAGCCAGGTTTTTGTTAGTGCAGAAGTGCCAGGAAGTCCTAAATTTGGACTGTGAACCAGTGCGCACAAAGGGCCCTGCAGTTTCCAGCAGTACAGACAGGCCCCTTAAGTGTGGATCACAGGGTGGCGACATTGTTCCAGGGTGGTGAGGGCCTTGTTGCTACAGCAGGGTTTGTGGAGGGCACTGAAGAACAAGACCAGCTTTTGAATGTTCATGGGAAACCTGCAGGGCAGAGGTAGAAGCAGTGGCTGGTAGGGAGAGGGTACAACCTGCCTGTCATTGACAACCGGACAACAAACAGATTGAAGCTGTTGAAATACAATTTAAAGGGCAGCAGAGGAATGCTGGGGCTGGAGCAGCAGGCAAGGGAAGGGACCTGTTCAGCAGCTTTCAAGACAGTAGGAGTGAGTCATAATGATTTTTGACCCCTGGTTTGATAAATGCAGTCCAGGGACAACAGACCTGCAAAGGCCTGCTCAGAAGCCCTGGCTGCAGAGCCAAGGGAAAGGCAGTAATGCAAAACCCTTGGGCCTTACCGGTTTTTTGGGTGAGAAGTAGAACACCAGACTGCAGGCCCCAGTGATGAAGCCGTAACATCGGGACCAGGGTGATGGACATTTGGTCAATGAGTTGCTATGCGTGAGTTGGGACTGAAGGAAAATGTCTGAAGCTGAGAGGCTGAACCAAATCCTCTGTCCAAATAAACTGTTTGTGGTTGACATTGCCCAACAATAGTCTGGATGTGTTAAGTGAAGCACATCAAAGGCGGAGGCTTTTGAAATCCCTGCAGAATACAAGCAGCCAGTCCGCAAGATCACCCAGGGACTGCAGCAGAGGAGCAGTTGGAGGCAGGGGGAGGCTGGGAGGCAGCAGGGACAGGGAAGCCACAGGAGGACACGGTTCAAGGCAAGAGACCACTGAGCCGGGTACTGGGTTTCAGTCTTGCACTTCAACGCCTGCAAATGTGCCAACAGTGTTAGAGGCTTTCCTGCTTTAATGGTGGGCAAATTCTAAGTTAAAAGCCAACTGACTACTTTCAATTCCTAAGTACATCTCAGTGTTAAAAAGCATTTCTTACTCAAAAGCCTAGGAACAAGTACCCGTGGCCATTTGGGCCTTCTTGTATCTTGGGTCAGGTTTTTGAAAGGTGATGTCACTTACACAGGAGCTGTTAGTGCATCTGCAAGCAGTAATCCCATACTCTTAGACACAAGAACTGTTTGTCAGAGAGAATCCGATCAAGGGTTATACAAGTCCCAACAAAATACAAAAATCTGTTTTCACCACAAGTCTCAGATTATCAAAGTGACACAGCAGAAAACTATCCTGGCCTGTGCCACTGATCTACCATGGGGTGTGAAACAACAGAGAGCAGAAAAGTACCAAAACATGTTTGTTACATAAAAGCAAAGTTTTAGTTTTTTGTAGTAACAACAATTTCAATCTGCTCACCGATCCCACAGTGAAAACCAAGGAAAGGTAACTGCAGGAAGGGAGGGAAGTTGCAACATGCATTCTGCACCTCAGCATCAGAGATGGGCAACACAGGCAGTATGCTTCAAATAACTCAAGGAGTAAACCAGAGGTAATCTCAGTGTACCTCTTAAATTACTGAGGTAGTTACCATAACTCTAGTCTTCAGCTCAGAAACTTCTCTTCTGAAAACTCATTGCTGGTACGCAGACGTTTAGAGGCTTGTTTTGCTGGAAGAACATTAGAAAAAGTCAATTATTTAATGTACACGAAACAGACTGAACTAAACTACAAATCATGTAACACTTCAGGGATTTAAAAGGAAGAGATGAGAATTAAAACTGGGATTAACTGCTAGTCATGAATGAAAACTGTTACAGCACTAATGGGGATTTTTATTAAACACTTCAAAAAAACCTGTATTGAGGTACATTTTGACATACATCTCAGTGCTACCCAACAACAGTGTAAAAACAAGTTTCATGGCATCAAAGTTTCATCAAAACCTTTCCTCCAGTTCATGTAACTGCAGGCTCCTCTCTCACTCCTCTTCACCTAGTGTAAAGTCCAAGATCACTAAAACCAATGAGCTTCTGCAAGTACTTCAGGAAACAAACAACTGATTATATGAAAAAATAAAACTCAAATACACCATTAAAGATCTCTAGTTTCTCAGTTAAATATATCTGTTTCTCAATTAAGTTGTACAGTTGTACAGAAGCTGATTCTGCTGATGCAGTGACTCCAGACCTAAACTGAGTCAGCACAAGCATAAGAGAGAAGGTCAGGACTGGGACCCATCTCTTGGAAGCACACCATTCCACCCTGGGTGAAAATGAAGCTCCAGTTCTGAAGTATTCAGCTCACAGAAATGTGTGCTTGGCATTAGACACCCTATCCTCCCCCAAAATGCGATCTAAGGCACAAAGCTCTGTTTTATGGCCTGTGGGATGATCCTATCCAGTCCACCATTTTTTCTGTGGAGGCTCATGCTGGGATCAGAGGAGCGGATCGCTGTCGCCAAGTGTGCGTGAAGCCCTGCAGCTGCTGCACATGTGCAGGCTCCTGCTGGCAGCCTCCACACTCCACAACCAAACAACAGAATCCTCGCCATATGGCTGGAGTGGCCCAAAGGGCTGACAAGGTGGGACCAGCCTGAGACAGCACAAGGTGTAGCCTGAAATCCATGTGCCACGTAGGTTTGTTCCTTACCTTCGTCAGGGCAGGGCCTCTTGTACAGCACATCCACTGGGATCTGGAAGCTAATGCACAGCATCTCCTTGTTGGGTGCAACATTTCTTACCAGGTAAGTAGAACAGCGCCCATCCAAGGAGGTTCCTAGAGAAGCTTCAGCTCGTTCTTGGATGTCTTTGGCTGGGTTCTCATGTTTGGAGAAACCATAGCAGTGCACTGTGGGAAGGCCAGCAGTGCCACATGGTTCTCTAACTAAGAGATGCCGGAAAGCATCCAGAAATTCAATAGCCAAAGCTGGCAAATTCATGACTATGTGAAAAGAGCTTTTTTGTTCTTTCTGAAGTGGGAGCTCTTTACTTAGTTCTTCTCTTACTGGCCCCAGCAGGAAGTCCCGGCCATCCATATTGAATGCTTTAATTTTGTCGTCTACTTTGTTCAGTTTGCAGTTGTGCAGGAGCCAGCTGTAGGATTCAGGATTGAGATCATTTGCAAATACGTGGCACTTTTTCTTTGCTGCTGGAATAGCAAAAGGTCCAATCCCAGCAAAGACATCGAAAAGGACATCACCAGGCTTCAAAAGCTCAACGATACGGCTGTGTTCGGTGGAAAGACGTGGGTTCCAGTAGACTTTAGAGAAGTCCAATTCATATGCAATATTATTTTCTTTGACCTGAAAGTCCAAAACATTTGCCTAAGCCTTTGTGTTCAAATTGTAGGCATATTTACGCACTATCAGTAGTTAAACCAGCTAAAAATTAAGGTGCTTTATCAAAACATAATTGACATTCGTCCCACTAGTAGTAAACATGAGTCTTGTATAAACAGATCTACTCAACAGAAATAGCCATAAGGAATGTTCCAACTGGCAATCCAGATGGCTGGCGTATGGATGTCTCAATCACCAGGTGGAAATAAAACAGCAACTTAAATTTACCATTTAAAAAGATAATAATCTGAGGCTTTTTTTGTGGCTGGCTGACAACTCCTTTATTAAAAGCAGACCTTGGGAATATGCCTCGAGCTCTCCTCAGTGGAGTCCACATAGTAAATAAGCGTCTGAGACTGATACAGCACACAAATGGCAACAGTCACCCAAATTCTAAGTCCCTGGGAGCCACCCTGAAGTCTAAAAAAATACCGTATTTCATCTCTCAAGATGACAGCTTCCGGAAACTGATACAAACCCAAACTTTGGGATGAGCACTACCTTAAGAACAGACCTAAAAAGAAAACATATTTATTCAAATGAGAATGGGATGCAAGATAATACTTTGCACCACCACACTTGAATTGTGTGACTGTGAATTAAAGTAGCTTTGTATCCAAATCACTGCTTCATTTGCTTTGCCAGCAAGAAACATACTGAAACATCTGCACTGCTCAGTGTGCAGCTCAGTGGTGTGCTGGATGTGTGATCAGTGAGCTAATACCCTCTGCGTAGTGTTTGACTGTCCCTTTTGCCTTGACAATTCAAATGCCTTCTCTGTGCATGTATAGGATGTTCTACCAAGCTACTCAACTTTTTAATTTGGTAATCTAGTATTTTCTCTTCTAAAAGCACAGAACTTCTAACAGTTAGGAAAAATATTTCTTGGTTGAACCAGTGGCCAAGTTTACAGCTAAAGCCAAGAAACCCTGTGTGGCAGTTACGCAGTTCTTTACACCTGAAAAATGTCAAAACACAGGAGAAATGAGGTTTGTCTTGCTGCTGACTGGAAAGGGAAAAGGCACAGGCAAAATCTTGCCTACGTTATAAAGCCACTGAGATTCAGAAACACATTCTTTTGTTCCATACCAGCCGCTGCACACGGCTTGGTGAAATGAAAAAACAGCAATTTCTTAGATAAAAACCCTCAAAATATGCTGGCTTTAGAGTGAGCAACACCCCGTACTACAAAGTTTGTAATTTGTATATCCGTAAGAAACCTACTACTGTCACATATCAGTAAAATATCATGACATGCTGTTCTAGATCATTAAAATCTAGGCTGTGAACTTCAAAGAATACATATCTTCATGATCCTTACAGTTGTGAGTTTGCCCTTGGCAGACCAGGACGAATGAAGAAGTAACTGCCAACTCTTACACTCTAAAACAGGTGACAGGAAGGGCACCATGTAAAGGATCAGTTTTAACAGCATTTCTTCAACACATCTGTCCAGTAGATGTCTTTGGGTTTTAGCACATTAAGTTTAAAATAAGAGGAGAAAATCAACTGTACCTTGGTTACTAGGTTGCTTTCTCCAGCGAGCACTTCCATTTGAAAATTTCTGTATGTGCTGTCAATAATATTGGTTTTATTTACTACACAGGTGATGCCTGGGTTCTTGTCAATTATAACTTGGCCTGCGAGAGGGCAAAAGATATTCTGGTTAAGGGACCAAAATCTTTTAATGCTCTACAAGAAATACAAACACTGCTGTTTACAGTTAAATTAATTAAATTAGAAGTATTCAAACAACCTTCCCCTGATGATTCAGGGTTGCAGATACAACACCTTTCTAAGGCATGTACTTCACCCTGACCCAATATTCCCTGTAGTCTCAGTGAAGTGAGACTACATCTACTGTAAGAGGAGAGGCTACACCTTCTGTGCACAGCTACAGCATTGGCAAAGGCTATTTAAAGTCAAAATACAATGCAGTGAAAAGCCCCCAAAAGTATTCTTTGTACAGGTAATAATTTATCAGTAGAATAATTGCTAAATATCTTTTTAACAATATATTAAATATATGAATTACTTTTTTGAGAAGAGTTCTTTTACTTACCAATCAAATGTCTGTATGGAAGCTGATGGTCTCTAAGATTCAAATGAGCTATGTGACCAACACGGCTAAACCCAGAGGTGACTTCTTGACCTTCAGGAAGGACTGCTCTTAGTATCTCCTCTGACTTGAAATTCTCATAAGTCAGCTCCAAGTTATACTTGGACACCTCAGGATGAACATTAAGCTGGTTTAATACCTCTTGCTCCGATTCTCCCAATGAGAATTCTGGTATTTTTTGAGGATCCAGAATAAGAAATCTACTGTCCTCATCTCTTGGATCTTCAATCACTCGCTTTAGACCAGGACGCTGGAGTACCACGTGTTTTAGGGACTTCAACACAGTATTTACAATTTCTGTCTTGACTTTCAGAACTGGAACAACAACTGTCCTTTTAAAAGCTTCTCTGTTGAGTTGTGTCATCCCACGCACTCCGGGATGCGGTGAATACAGTTTGAGGTCAGCTTTATCCTCCACAGTGTCAGGCATTGTAAAAAACCTATTTTTTCTAACTACTACGAAGAGCCCAGGTATTATGCCAGAATATCGAGCCAGCACTGTCCAAACTGCTGGAAATGATGTATTTGCTGCAGCTGTCCTAAAATTATTAGTTTTCAGTAGTCTGGCAGAGTATCCCAATCTCCATAAAGTCCTAGAAGAGAAATTATTCATTTTATAGACATTATGTAATCATTCCATTAAAAAGGCTGCAAATCACATGGATTTGCTATTCTCTTATACTAGAATTTCCATCTGTACCAAACAATCCACAATAGTTTAGTAAAGCTCTTTATTATTAATTATATACCACAAATTTCTGTCCTCCTGCAAATGTATTTTTAGACTTCAACATTAACTTTAAGCAGTGACAGAATTCCCTTCTGCCAAAAAAAAAATGACCTCCCTTTGTTCTAATAAATGTGATATTAAGCCCAGTAAGCCAAATAGGAAAATTTCTACTGTCTTATTTCTGCTGTTGTATCCCTTCTGTCTCTGATAAGATTCATTACCAAGCAGTGATTGCTAGAAAACAGTTATTAGCAACAGTGGTCATAATCACTCTTCAGCAATTTCTGCCTCCAGGTTAAGGGGTTACATACTCCACAGTGTCTTTGCTCCACAAACTGCACATCAGAAAGACCATTAATTAAATGCAGAATTCCCCTAAAGGTACAGAGGAGCATTAGAAATGTCTGTTCAAGTAAGTGAACTCCTCTCTACAGTTCATAGGATGAGGACTTCAAATATAGCTTTACGCTTCTTTAAATAGTTTCCTACACTAGAAATGGTCCAAAGGGGCCCGACTTTTCTGTCTCAGCATCACTGCTCCTGGATGGGAACTGATGATTTAGGTGCTGCGAGAGGCTGACATTTTTCCTCACTTCTTGAGGAGTTTGTTCTAAGATTGGTGGTTGACAAGAGAAATGCAAACTAGCTCCAAAAGGAAACTGGTTCTCTTGCCTGTCAGACATTTACACTCTGATGTACAAGGCACTGCTCTCCTTCAGGGGAACAGGCCATATGGTCTCTTCTTCAAAAAGGAGCTGAGCACCAGCCCTAACAAAGCTGACCTTGCCCCCATCCTCCCTCCCCTGCAAATCCCAGCTCCTTGCTGGGACTCCCTACATCTCCCAGCTCATTTTCCTAAGCTAAGTTTTTGGCAACGCACACCTTCTTTCCCTGTTGACAGAAAATAAACCTTACATTCTTCATGTCTGCTACAGAGGAGAAATCCTTCATCCTGGGGCCTGAGCATCCCAGTGTTTTCCTCAGACATTCCCCTTATCCCTAGCTGGAAACTGCTGGCCTAGTTCGCACGGGCTTCTCGGTGTTAGGTAATCCCCAGTATAAAAGCGCGGCTGGGTGTCATTGCACCCACGCCGGCGGAAAGACGACTTACACGTTCCCAGACTGACTACGGAAAGGCATACCTGTCCCTCCTAACCGAGGTCCCCGTTTACCCCATTCTGCCCCCAGAGTAACCTGAGGTAAACCAGGAAGGGGGAGAGCTGCTGAAGGGCTGCCACCCGCGCCGCCCGGCCTCTACCAGGAACGCCGATCTTCACATGCAGAGACCCACGGGCCTCTGAGCCCTCACCCCGGGAAGGGCCTCTCCCCAGGCCGGGGCCTCTCGGGGGTCACCGCCCCTCCCTGAGGGGAGCCCCAATGACAGCCGCCGCCTCAGGCCCACTGCGCCCGGGCCGCCCGCGGCTAGCGGAGCTGCGCAGCCCTGTCCGGAGGCTGTGAGGCCGGGACCGCAGCGGGGACCGCAGCGGGGACCCCCGGCACCGGGACTCCCTGCTGAGAGGCCTCCCCGTTGCCACAACCACTGCCGCTCAGCGCCCCCTCCCTCACCTCATGCCGAGCTCAACCGCGCACACCACCTTACGTCATCGCCGCCGCCGTGACGCCACGTGGCCGCGCCGGAGAAGGCGGGGCTGGATCGGCGGCCTCGCCCCTCCGCGGAGGCCCCGCCCCCCGGCGGCGCTCCCCTCAGAGGCGAGGCGGCGGGGCTGGGGGTGCTATGGCGCTGCCGCCGCGGGGGGCCGGGCCGCTCCGGGCCGAGCGGGGTTGGTATCTGTCCGCCCGCGAGCAGCCAGAGGATGAGGAGGCGGCGGCGGACGAGGACGGGGAGTCTGCCCCGCTGCTGCCGCCGGGCAGCGTGCATGTGAGGGGATGGCTGGCGGTGGGGTGGGGAGCTCTGATGGGGCTGCGGCCGCGGCACTGCCCGGACCCGCTTAGTCGGGGGGCAACGGGTGCCGGCTCGTCTCTGTTTTCCCCGAGTGCCACGTCTGTCACGGGGTCCCGATACCCGCGGCTTGCCGCCTGCCCCTGCCGTGCTTGGCTGGGAAGAGACGGGCGGGGTCCCTCGGGCTCAAAGGTCGGGCGGATCGGTGTGGGCTGGATGGGGCTGTGCGGGCTGGCTCCCGGGGGTGGTACCCGATGAGCTCTGAGGGAAGCGTTGGGCAGCACTGAGCCCGTGAAGAGCTTTGCTGGGCTTTGCGTCTGACCCGTCTGATCCCTGGCTGCCGAGCGCTTGGGAATGCAGTTTGCTTCCGTAGGGACAGCCTGTTTTTACGCCTAAACCTCGCTGCTCTCTTCGTGAGCACTAGCGTCACCGTCCTCGGGATGTAGACGTCTTGAGATCCTTATGGGACAACATATGTTATTGTATATGCACGAGGTCTTAAAATGAGAGAAGATACTTTAGGTATCTACGATTTAGATTAGGGAGGGGAAAGTTCGCTGTTTCCCCCTCCCTTACATTCCTCCTATAAAAGGCCAAAACACCTCATGCACTAATTGTCCTTTGTTCTGCGCTTTTCACAGGATTCTCAAAGTCATGGTTCTTCCTTTGGTTTCTCAGTATTTAATTTAATGAATGCTATCATAGGAAGTGGGATACTTGGCTTATCCTATGCTATGGCCAGCACAGGGATTGTGGGGTTTAGGTAAGTGTTCAGTTTGTGCATATACTTATTTTTTAAAAAAGCTTGTATTTTTAAATGGAACAAAACTTGATTACTAAGACTCCTGTGCAAAAACTGGGGAGGAAATAAATAGCTTGTGCTTTTCAGCATTGCTGAATAAGATCTTCCCACTTTGGTTTAGTCATTCAAATCTGGCCTAGTTTAAGTACTGCCTAGACAATGCATTAAATTGCCACATGGTGGCAATTTCTTGGCCATTACTGTTAATAGACTGATATTTGCATTCAAAGCTGCTGTCTCTTTTAGTTCCAGAAATGGGCCTTCGGGGATAGGGTAGCTGTATATCTGGAAACTGGATCTGCTTGTCCTATTGTTTGCACTTGTGCTTGCTGTACATACTAACCTATGGATAACAGGGCCAAAGTGACCAGAATTGTCACTTTTACCATTTTCTAAGCATTAGATCCACTTCACTGGGAGATAAATATTTGTCTGTGTATGTTTAGGCACACTTATGTTCTTTTTGTAATTGATCTGTCAGGCTTTCACCTTCTATAGTGTGTGACATGCTTTCATGAACAATATGAGAAGCAACTTGGCAACTGTTGGGAAGGTCAGAGACCATATGAACCATAGTCAGCAGATATAAGCCATAAAATGAAGAAATCTTGTCTTGTGGTAGCTTGCTTCTTGCAGAAGTAGCTTTCTTAAAGTGCATTGTTGTATAAAAGTGCTTTAATTGTGAATATTTTGTGGTTTTCAGTATCTTGCTGCTGATTGTTGCCGGCCTTGCTTCTTACTCGGTATTTCTTCTGCTCAGTATGTGCACTCAGACTGGTAAGTGAAAAGGATTTATCTCTGAAATACTTCCTCCTCTATATCACAGTGATATGACCCGGTATAATTACTGTTGTTAAAAGCATGTTACTGGATAGCCGAATCTGATTCGCTGACGTTGAAGTATTTAATGTTTTCAACGATTGCTGTTTGCCATTTAAAAATATGATTTTGAAAATTCTTACAAAAAGTCAGTGCCAGACTGACTGCTTTCTAGATTCTCAATTTTTATTTATTTTCCAAAATGCCTCTCTCATCTTTCTAAAGAGATAGATCCTGCATTTCTGTGGCAAAATTATTTTGGTGCTGATGAACTGCTCTACTTCAGTGTGGACTGTTGCTTTCAGTGAAGATTTAAGAGCAATAAAATAACAGTCTTCCATTCTTCTATTTGTAGTATATATATTGTTTATGGTTTGAAATAGGTACCTTTTGGGTTTTGTAATAATACTGGATTATCATAATTTTTCTGGCACTTTACAAATGCATGTTTTTACAGAATTTTTGATACCAAATGAGAAGTCGCTTTGCAGTCCTTAGTAATTACACTGTTGTTTATATTCAAAAAGCATATTCAAACAGCAGATTCTAATATCTACAGTCTAATCTGATGTTTTAATTCTTGCTTTTAATTGAAATAAGCCTAGTTCCTTGAGTTCTTGTACACAAAGATCGTGTTATAGCAGGAAGTCTCCATCTCTTTCAGTCACCTGGTTCTTGTTTCCCACTCATCTGTTTTCCTTTTTTCAAAGCTGGTAGGAGAAAGCTTTCGTTTCTTTCCTTACTGGCTTTGTTTTGTGTAGATAGCATTGGTATCTCAGATGATTGCTTCCTGATTCTTCTTAGATCTGCTGCTCCTGTCTTCACCTGTTGAGTGATCTTCATAAATTCTTTAAAAAATATTCTTCAGAGGTAGGGTTACTTTTACGGCTGATATTTTTGGCTGCTTGATGATTTGGGATTAAGTCTTTGGTAATTTTTTTTCTCCTCTTGGAGCTCTGCTTATTGGAAAGGAATTGGAACCTGAAACAAGTAGCTAGAAAGATCCATAAGAAGCAGGAAAAGGGGGAACTTAAGGTAAATTTTTATAATCTTTGTTCACCTCTCATTTGAGGCTGAGAAGTTTTGTATTATATAGGCACAAAGTGGGAGTATGTTGTTTGTTAAAATAAAGAGGTCCTTGGAAATGAACTACTAGTGAGAGGGGGAAATTAAGGATTTAAACATTTTGAACTAAGAAAAGTTTTGATGTGGTGAACTTGGAGACCTAATACACAAGAATGGTTTAACTCCTCCATTATTGTCCAAAGGCAACGGTCTACCTCAAAAAAGCATTTTTTAAATGCACACAACTGAAAGCAAGGAATACTATTGAAAGGACAGGATGAAGTATTTCTTTTGAATGAAACTAGGGCTTTACAGTTAGTGATTAGTTATCAGCTAATGTTATCAGGTAGAACTAACACCAGAACTATGTCTAGATAAGTTTGCTGGATTTATGGCCTTTTGTGTTCTGATTTTTTTGTTTGTTTGAGGTTTTTTTCATTTTTAAAATAAGATTTCTCTCAGATTATATTTTCCATAATTCCTGTAAATCATTGAAATAATTCAATGTTAGATAGCGTTTAATGTTTTTCCTTGGAATGTTGTCTTTAAAAAGTGAGAAATACAATCTGTTGTGCCTTGGCGAAGCAAAATCTGTCTAAGTGTTTGCTTCCAAAGTAGGTAATTCAACATTTTTCTTTATAAAGCCTACATGCATTTGTGAACAATGTTACAGTATTAAGCTTAAACCATGGCAATGAATTGGAAAGATTTTTTTTTATCTTTATTTTTTTTTAATGTTAAAGAATTGAGCTGGACAAATTTAAAGGATCAAGAAGAAAAATCCTTGGAAGGGTTTGTAAACTATTCGTTCAGACTTCCAAATTATAAAAGTAATTCTAGGGTAGAGCTGAGCAATAAAATACCTTCTGAAAATGAATCTCTAGTACTCAGTTTTAGCAAGAGATGAGGATTTGTTAAGCACAGGCATTTTCGTTGTAGTTTTAAAAATAAGCATCTTCAATTTTTAAATTATACTAGTTTGGACTTTGACAAAATCACATGATCTGGGTAGGCTGAAAGGCTTAGCAAGAAAAATATTGCCAAGTGTCAAGAGTTGGATTTGGATTAGTTTAGTCCATGTTTTCTCCTGGTGTTAATTTAGTATGACCTACGTTGTTCTGGGGTTTGGGCTGTCGAAGGCTAAGCTTACTCTGTAAATTAGAGGAATTGGGAATTGAAGTGGGACGTACTTTGAAGTTTCGTGGCTTTTATGTTTCATTTTGAGTTAGTCATGAATATTGCTGGTACCATACTTGCCAGTTTCATTTTCATTTAAATGGATAATTTCCATTTAGCATTAGTAATGTAATAGAAATCAAGCCAATCAAGCAGAACTCGTTTATCTTTATAGCAATTGTGCTTAGTATTTTTTTCCACATATCCTTGAAATTACAGCAGTAATGTGATTAAGCATTAATGCTTCCCAGTGTTCACAGGACTAAACTGATTACCGAAACAGAATTGCTATAGAAAATACTTTAAGGTTTCATATTGCTGTTTGGATTTGTGTGGAAAAAAATTGTTCCCTTTGTTCCTTGTCATACTTGTGTGCCGTGTATTTGTTCTTCTGTGGTAAAACTAAAACCAGCTCTCTTCTCAGTACATTAAACATTTTACTGATGTATTTTTTTGTGCCATTGGAGACAGCATTCTAAAATGCCCTTTTCTTTCTTATTTTTTTTTTATTCTTGTGAACAATAATTTTATAAACAGAAATCTAAGAAAAACGCAGGGTGAAATCTAGTGAGATGTACTTGTTACACTAATATGAGATGTAGTTAAACAACAGAGAAGAGACTAGTTCAGGTTTATGCTGAGAGCTGACTCTGGCTCATTTAATTTTGTCATTGCATTTATTTTGTTAAAGCATACTGGTGTAGGTAGTAGACTAGAATGTGAAGCATCACCCGTGAGAAAATCATATGAGAGAATTGATAAAGGTCTTCTGTTGGCTTTGTTTAGGTTTTTTTGTTTACTTTCGTTCTGGAGCATTGCTCTGATTGTGTATGGAACTTAAGTGAAATAAAAACGCCTAAGCTTGGGCTGTCAGCAGCGTGAGTCTCCAGTCCTGTCATCTAATCTCTGTGTACTGCTTGTCTCCTGTGCATTGTTTCATTTACTTCACTGGACTTCACTCAGGTGTGAAGGTCTGCCCCCAGCAGCTCAGATTGCAGGGCAGGACCCTAGATCAGGATGTGACGGGAGTAGAAGCAGTACTGTACCAAATAGAACCAAATAAGAGAAAGTAAGTGTTGCGACAGTAAAATTATGTGGGTTTGAGATTAATTCTACCCTTTGAGGCATTTACAGCTGTGGACCGTTTTATTATATATGGAGAAAGTAAGTGGTGTTTCTCAGAATACTTTCATCTTTTTGATATCACTTGAGTTTCTTGTAACAAAATACAGAGCAACAATGAAAAACTTTAATATGACTTCCTTCTTTCTGAGGAGGGATTGGTTTGAGTTACCAGCAATATTGGAAGTGAGCTTCAGCTAAAACCCAGCAAAAGCATGGAGGAAACCACAGGCTATTTTAATGTGATTATGTAAGTCAGGTGCAGTTAAGGGCAGGATTTTTGGTTTTGCTTTGTGTGTTTTGTTTTTCCTAATATAGTTCAACTAAGGAAGGTGTTTACCTTCAGATCTCTTGAAAATAAATACTGCCAAGTTTTTGAGAGTGGCAAGATGGTGATTGATGTTTATTACAGTAAATTGATCCTCTGTTGTCTTCATTAAAAAAAAGAAAGTGTACCCTTTTAACAAATAAAATATGGAAATATCTTACATCCAGTGGTTGAGGCTAACTTCAGAGTTCTTCACCTCTAGTAAGTATCACTAGCAAACGTCTTTGGGAGAAGACAGTTTGCCATATCTTACTATTTTTATAAAAATATTACAATTTTTATTATTCCACGAAGTTTCTGGAGAGTCTCTGAATGAGCCTATAGCTGTATTTTATAAGTGTGTATAAAAGCAATTTTGTAAATAAAAAAATACTATAAAATACTCCTTTAATTCTGTCCTGGGTTATATTCATTTACAAAGGGCAAAAAAGGCAAAGCTGGAGCTCTCATGTGATTTTAAAGTTAGAAATATTTTAGCTTTTTTTCATTTGCTAACAGCTGTCACTTCTTATGAAGACCTTGGGCTGTTTGCGTTTGGATCACCTGGAAAGGTGAGTATTTATTTTTACCTTTGTATTTTTCTTTTCTGTTTCATGCAAAGAACAGTTGTCTATCAGAAGCATAGTAGAGAAAGCTAAATGAAATAAGTAGTATGTTTGCTGACATTCTTGTATACTGAAAAATCTGTTACGTATCTTTTTGCTGTGTTTTAGTTAGCGTGTCTGGTCTGTGAAAGCCTAAACTTTAGTTAATTGTAAAATAGGCATTCCTTAAGTGCAAGATTTTATGCTTCTTCCTTGTCAGTGTGTTCATTTTTTTGTTGCATATACAAATACATGCTCACTGGGATTGTTGTCAGCTTGGCTGAGCAATCCGTTTCAGGTTTGTTACAGTCCCATCGTACCTGTCCTGTAAACTGTTAAGAGACAGGTAAGTGTCTACCATTTAACAGAGTTTTAAGGTAAGTCTTTGCCTTTTATGTAGTTTCCACAGTAGGAACAAATGAGAGTATGTTTAATGCATGTTATTTTTTTTGTTTGTGTTTGTTTAATAAACTTTTCAGATAAATGTTTCTTACTTGTTTTCACATGATTAAGAAAAACCCACCAGCAAACTAATAATTTTTGGTATGATGTGAGCTGTGCCTTTTTAGTACTGCTTACTGAGCCTGGTTTTCCTAACAACATTGTCCAGTGGTACTTGGTGTGGAGAAAATGCTATTTATGAATGCTGCACATTTAATATTACTTCTGTGCTCTGTGTTTCAGTTACATGATACTAAAGGCAAATTTGACCACACAGATGTGTGATTTTAATGATTTACTAAAACAATATAATTTTGTAAAAGCAGTTCTGCTTAACAGGCAGAATTTTCTTCTGTTTTAGTGTAACTGAGAATTAAATGTGAGCTGTTAAGTGTTTGTAAGACTTCTGTAAGCATTAATAAACTGATATGAGTGTAGTCTGTGAGGATCAGTATTTATCGATCAAAATTAAGATGCAATCAACTGCAAGATCTAATAAAGCTTGATATTAGCAAGCTATAAAATAAAATTATTTTTCTTATAGGAGTTGATCTGTACACACTAACTGCAAGCCATTAGATGCAGAAGTCATAGAAATGTAGAGCTTAAAGAGGTATTAAAACGTGCTTTAGTCTGCCTTTGCTTTAAAGCAGGGTTAAACACACATAAACCATTCTTGGCAGATGTTTGTGTAATCTCTTGTTCAAAAGCTTAGATGAAGGAGACTTCACAGCTTCACTGTGTAGTCACCATCAGTTTAGTTCTTACTCTCCCTAATATATTTTTTCATAATTTTGAGTTTAAATAATTTTGCTAAAAATCATCCAGTCTTATTTTCAGTGTGCATGGAAAGCACTGGAATATTTCTAGGTTGGGAAGCTCTTGTTTTGATAAAATAATTAACCAAGGTCTACCAAACTTTCCTGCTGAACTGACATTTTCTGGAACACATATCTTTCTCTATTGAAGTATCTTCGATATTTGTAGATCTTTCCTAAAACTTGCTTGTGAAACGGAACACAGTAAGGTGTCTGAGAACTTGACTGTGTTTTAGATGGAACATGGCTGGTAGGTACTACATCCCAAAGCAAGATTTGCTGTTTCTGTGGGTGCCTCAAGCTACTGGCTGTGTTATTTCAGACTATTTTCTGTTTGTAGTGTCATAAGTCACATATTTATGAGATACATTTTCTGAAAGCATTGTTTTTTATGGGTCTTGTTGATTCTTAGACTTTTTTCTAGTTTACCACAACCATTCTGAATTCTCGTCCTGTCCCTAAATGCTCCTTGTCTCAGTCAGGCACAGGTGGCTTTTTTTTCCTTTCTTCTTTAAAGTAGTATATACTCTTCCCGCACCTGAGTTACTTCTTAGTGATACAGACAGACAACTGCAGGACCTTGTTTAAACTAAAATCTTAGGTTGACAGTAAGCTACTGGTTAACTGATCTTGAAGTACAGCAGTTATTCAACCTTAAGGTGATTTCCTGTCAAACATATTTTTCGGAGATTTGTGAGATTGGTCGTTTTCTGCTGTTGGAAGTTTGCTGATTCTCCCTTTCCAAAAGCATGAAGTATTTGTTTCCATCTATGGCAATTCCAAGGTGTCATACTATTTTTTATTTTTTTTCTCCTTTAACCTG
Organism: Psittacus erithacus; assembly: GCA_009867235.2. Classification (NCBI taxonomy): domain Eukaryota; kingdom Metazoa; phylum Chordata; class Aves; order Psittaciformes; family Psittacidae; genus Psittacus; species Psittacus erithacus. Next base: position 89,141 of record WYDI02041189.1, read on the forward strand.
GTGACTTTTGAACTGACTTTGGATCAGTTTACAATCTGATATGATTTTCTACCTGATTAATTAAAAAAAAGAAAGGTAACTCAAAAGTATTCAAAAAGTAATTCAAAAGTGCAAATTTGCTTTTCTTCTCTGAACTGTGGCTTAATTTTTTCCAAGTTGACCTAGTGGTAGCACTCATGTAGGAAGGTCCTACTACATCAAGAGCAGCAGTAGGTAAAAACTCTGCTAGATGATCGTGCTGTTGTAGAACTGAACTGAAGAGAAATGCTGGGAAAACTTTAGACGCTTTTAGGGTTGTTATTTTCAGTTGGAAGTTAATTCTTTGGATTCATACAAATATTTTAATAGCTTGTGATCATTTCTACTTCAGTATCATAGATTCATAGAATTTTAAAATAGTTAGGGTTGGAAAGGACCTTAAGATCATCTAGTTCCAACCCCCATGCCATGGGCAGGGACATCAGTCCAGTATGAATAATCACAAATGCTAAAGAAAAGTCTACATAGTTTACAAGTTTAAAAAATAATGACATTCATGACAGTTAAAAATGTTCAGGTTTTTGGAGTGAGGAAGTAGCTTGTACAAATCTCTGCTGGCTGATAGTCTTTTCAGAGGTGAATAATCATTTTCATTTGCACTCACCTAATGTCAATGAGAATGGGATTACATGTTTTCAGTGATGTAAAAACCTCATCTTCTGCAGAACAGGCTTCATGCTATAACTTCCTTTTTGTCACCTCAGAATGAAAATGCAGTCTTTTGGGGGAGACTTTCTGCTCTCATATTCATTTTAGTTTGCATTAGTTTCCATGTGTTAAACTGTTCATGAAAGAAAAGATGCCCTTCCTTTCAGTACTAGTTATCATTCTTACATCTGGTCTGTTTAAGATAATACATATGTGGTTTATGACTGCCATAGACATACGATTTTAGTTATCCTTACCCTTTCTAAAGAAATCAATTTTTTTTTTATAGGTCCTTGTTGCAACTACAATAATTATCCAGAATATTGGAGGTAAGAAACTTCATATGCTCAGTATTAACTGAGTATAATCTCTGCAGTCTACAAAGTTCCACAAACACCAAAGGCAGTAATTAGATGAAAGTGTTCTTAAAGAGACTGATTAAAATGATAGAAAACTTAAAGAAAAGGCTTACATGATCACGCTAAGCAGAAGTGCTGTAGTTGTGGGGGAGATGGGGGAACTTCTGAGGCTGGATTGTATGACTGATACTGTGTCACAGGATGTGGAGCACATCCATTATAGCTGGCATTACTAGTTGGAATTGACTGAGGAAGCATAATCTCCTATCTGCTGTTCCATACATCTCCATCTGGTAGTTACTCTTTATCATATCATGTGTTTTCTTTTTTGCTGTTAGAAATTACTTATTCATTTTAGTGATTGTATAACAACTGAGTAGTTAGCCATGAAGTTTCATATGTTCTTTATTAATGGTAGCTTTTTAGTTTGTTTGTTCAGTACCTTGGGGTTTTGGGGAATTGTTTAGTTTGCTGACTTCCATCGTGTGGGCAGATAATCTATGTTGTCATATGCTGTGCTGTCCAGTCACATTAGTGGTAGTATTATTTCGTCTTCCTTGGTGCGCGGCATAATACAATAACGCTAGCTGGTTTTGTATTAAAAAAATCACCTAAGCATTTAAACTCTTACTCGGGTATGTTCACATTCTTAACAGTTAGTAGTGCCCTTAGAAATGTCTGAAAGTAGACACTGTTTAACAGAACAATTTCAACTTTTATTTGGGCATCATTGTTTTGGATACTTTCTTTTAGATGAGGGAATTATGTGAAAGCTCTTCCTCTGTCCCCTATCCCCAAGAAGATGCACATGTCCACATCCACTGACAGAAGGAAACAGCATTCCAGTGCTGTTGTGATTTCCTTTAGGATTACCTACCAAGTCCAGACAATTAGTGACTGCTGGGTTTTGTAATTGCGTAGAGACCTACATCTAGACTGAAGATCTGCTTTTGTTAAAATTTTAATGTTTTCTTATACTAAAAGCTCCAGTAATAAGAACTCTCTAATTGAAATGGCTTTAAAAAACCAAGCATTAGTTTCAGGCAGGAATGAACATACTAATTCCAAGATGAAGGGTTATTTACTCATACAGGATTTAGAGGGTGTTCTGTAGCAATGAACAGATTTTTTAATTTCCATCCCTATTTCAGTGAATAAATGAACAGTACTGGAGAAGGAGAAATACACAGTACCGGTTCTGAACCCTCTGAGATTGTGTACAAGACTCTGTGGTCAAAAGAAATACAACTCTCCTTTCTTCCTCATAGTAGTTCATGACATTCTCTGTGTCATTTTCAACAAAATTCAGCTCATTTACTGTAGAGCCCTGAACTAGTGCATGCAGGATCCTATGAAGCTGCTTCATCTTCTGCAGTGGCCTTCTCTGCCAGCAAGTTGGGCCTGGTTTGCCAACCAGGGGGTTTCCTTTTAACTAGTTAAAATGTAGGGTTTTGAAAGTTGAAACTCTTCTGTCAAATATTTTTAGTGACCTCATTTTGATGGAAACTTTCAAAATTCTGGTTTGGCTCTGGTTCCAGGGGCAAAATATTTTTCATTGAGATGGTTCATGCATCCAGTATGTTCTCTTGCAAAGATCAGTTGGTTTTCAAACGCACTGAGAAGAGAAAGCTGATTTTTCCTTCTCTGATTTGTGTTAGTAGTGCCTAAATGTGCCCCAGTCTGTGAGGAACGGTGATCTATGGAAATATGGACTTCAGGTTAAGCCTCCTTGGCACCTTCTTCCATACAGAAGATTTATTGTTGCTGTCATTGCAAGGAGCTGTCGCAGCTTCCGTATAGTATTTAGATTTCTGTTTGGGAACAGAGCTCCCCGGCTGTGTTATTTCTGTCTTTAACAACTGCCTTTGGCAGAGTCCTGTGATGCCACGGACCAACTCAGCAGAGCAGCAGTGTCAGGAGTCGTCTTTGAGGATAACTGTACTGCAGAATTCTTTGCCTCTCACAGAGCCTTAACTCTTGAAGAAATGCACAGAAAGACAGGGTTTTTTTTTTCCCTTGTCCTTCTGGTTCTTCTGCAAATTTTAAATGGGAGTGGTGGAACTGTGGAGCATAGGTTATTCTGAATGGGAGTCATGCTGGAATTAAGTGCTACATGCGGGTTCTGGCCTTAGTGCACTTTGGGTGTTCTGTTCTTTTTGGTTTCTGTCCATCTGAAGGAACCAGCAGCACTGCGCCTGTCAGGCAGACATACAGCCTCTGTCACTGTCTTTGATTTCAGAGTAAGGCTAAAAATAAAATTGTTTTCTGCTAGCTCTTCCATCATCAGACTTGGGTACATTGCATCATATGGTATCTTATTTCAAAAGTGATTGGGGAGCATGAGGTAATGAATGATGGTTTGTGGTTAAAATAAGCAACTTTACTAGGGTTATTGTCACTATCTGCATCTAGTCTGAGCTTTTATACAGTTTGGACTGATCCCTTCTAAAAATAATCTAAGTGCGGAAGTGACTTACATGCATTTGTGGTGGAGAGAGTGTTTTAGTAATCATTTTAATATAGTTATGTGTTCTAATTTGTCATCTTCGGCCTTTTAAAAAGAAAACTTGAAGTGCAAGTTTGAATTTGACATCCTAATTGCATACAGTTACAGATTTGTGTAGATAGGGGAGTTGATTTTTCTACTACCAGGATGCCCAAAGGAAAAAAAAAAATAACGTTTGTGCAGCTACAGGAAAGCACCTGTTGGTCAAATTTGGAATTTAAAAGCTTAAAAAAGATTATTTCATGTACCTTGCTTGGAATTTTAACTTGTATCTCTAACATGAGTGCTTAACTTTCCTGCAGATTTTTAATTGTCTCTTGGAACACTTTGTGTTATGTCAATCGAAGTATCGCAAATGAAGTACCAAGGATTAACTAAGGGTGCATCAGGATAATGCATTAACTTTGCAGTATCCAAATGTAAATTAAGGCAATCTTAAATATGACTGAAAGACTTCATAGAATATATACAAATTCTTGGCTTAAAGTGATTAAACTTTGAGGCTATTTGCCTAGCTTTCCTTATATGAATAGGTACTTGTTCTTTCAATATAGATACTTGTTAATAAAACGAAACCAAAAGGTTGAATAGGATGGCCAGTGCAACTTAGTTTTACGTTGTTCTGTTTGTCAGTGGTTCGGCTCAATCCAGCAGACCTTTAATCTAAATAACTAGTGATTAGTTATATGTGAACTGCCTTGTTCTTGAAAGAGCTAGTCAGTGTGTCTGTGGGGTTGCAGAATGGACACTAGAAAGGAAACTTATCAAATGGCATGCTACCAGGCTGTTGTGTTGATCCACTCCTCCCAGCCCTTTCCTTTCACCCCTTGTTTTAAGTGGAGTGATCTTCAAAATGTCCATTTCTTGCCTGATGTGCAGACAAGATCTCAAATGCTTTAAGAGAGAGCGTTCTTGGGGAAGCTGTATGCCTGGAAGTGCAGAAGGAGCAAGGGAAGCTGCTATCGAAAACTTGAGTTGCATGGCTCTGCCGGCTCCTTGCCATCTTTCCCAGAGTGACTGGAGTTTGACGGAGTCCCCGCTATTGTTTTAATAGTGTTGTGCTTCTAGGAAGTGATGGATGAGGCACAGTGGGCAAAGCCATGGCTCAGTGTCACGCAGCCGTTCCCCTCTCTTGCCACAGAAGTTCTGTGAGCTTCCTAGATGTTTTCCAAAGAGGAAAGATAGGCATTTCCTTTCCGAAACAGAAGATAGGCATTTCTCCTTCTGGAATTGTCCTCGCTGCGGATGTGACTGAAAAGGACAGTCCACAGCTGTGTGTCTGAAGGAAAATCAGTAGGAATCTCAAAGCATATGTAACAATGTCAGAAAAGGAATTAGGCTGGTGGAAAAATGGAGACAAGCACAATAAAGTATTGCACAAGAGCTGCTGTTAGCCTGTTGCCAACACTAACAAATCTTCAGCATTGAGGTCTAGCAGGAAGTATGCAGAGATTTTTACAGCATTCTTCTCTGAGCTGCAGGCTGGTATCAGGGGAAGGTCACAGTTGTAGAGAGGTATGACCATGCCTGGAAAGTCTGGTAGCTGTAATGAATACAAATGTAAATTGGAACTGCTCAGAAGATGAGTTTAATTATTTAAAATTTATTAGCGGTGGGGTTAAGTGCGACAGTAGAACCTGCAGTGCCACTATGTAGCATAGGTGGTCTGTGTGAGCACTTTTTGGAACAGGCTTTATTTTTTTCTCAGTTTCTTTCAATAGGCTGAGATGCGCAGGGTGCGCTTGTGCTGCGAATCAGTGCGAGTAACTTGCCTGCCTTGGCTTGTACCCTGCTCATTATTGCAGTCACTCCTTGGAACTGAGCTTTTCAGGCAGCTACCTTAATTTTATAAAGAAGTACTCTCTTTCTAGTATACATACAGTTTAATTAAGTGCAGTTTCTGTAACTGGCGCTTGCAGATTTTGTTTCAATATTCTGTAATTAACATGTCCTCACAGGTATTTGTTTTTCTTCTTTATAAGAAGAAGTAATGAGGAAAAAAGATAGTTCCGTATCCCTGGTGTTTTATCCTCGGGTCTGCCTGAATGCTGTGGGCAGCAAATTGAAGTTACGGGATTAGTTCTGATGGGAGATGCAGTTCTTTGGCTGGATTTTATGGCCTGTTAATGCAGTCAGTGTGACAGCCAACACACAGAAACCCTGCTACATGGTAGCATATCCATGCTAGGTATGTATTTACATTTGGATAGCGCTTATATTTTCAAGCTTCTCGAAGCAAATGGAGAGGTGTAGGCACGGGAAGAAGCCTGTG